>JBBPKO010000394.1:0-10869 GCA_038089295.1 Xerocomus amazonicus
TCATCACTCTCTCCCTGGCCAACTGAGCAAAGCATATCAGAGAAAATCATTGCTTCCTGTACCACAAGATTGGATGTTGGACGGGTAAACATTGAGGAGAACAAAGAACATCAAACCCCTCCCGCCCCCCATTCCACTCCACCCTAGGAGGATCTTCTTCATCCTCCCCTCACACCTTTCCTTCTCATACTCCCTTCCCTTGCCCTTTACCTACTCTACCTAGCATGGCTCAATCCACCATACGAACAGCAACTACCAATCTGATGGAATACATCTTGTCCCTCATTGAGAAGGGGAACACTCCAGTTAACATTCAAACAGCTCTAAAGGCGATGTATGAAGGGGAGCAAGAAGATCCCCAAGCAATGGATATAGCCCAGGTAACAGTCCAGGGTTTTTAACAAGGAGGAAAGATCAGTCGATGTCTTCCCCTCCTTCCCTGAATGTAGCAGCAATGTACACTAGCATGACTGATGAAAATGCTATGTGAATTCCCCTCTCCTTCTCTACTGCAACTGAGAAAGTCAACCTTCTTGCTCTGATAGACAGTGAGGCCTCAGGAAATTTTATTGACGAAAAATGCACTCAACACCTTCATCTCCCGCTCGTATCACTTCTCCCCCCTCTCCAAGTCAACAACATAGATGGAAGTAGAAACGGAGGGGGTTCTATCCAATGGAAGGCATGAATCCATCTGACATTCCAGGACGTCATCTGGACTGAGGAACTTCTTGTGACAAATATAGGAAAAGAACAAATTATCTTAGGATTTCCTTGGCTACAGCGGGCGAACCCAACTATTAACTGGGTTATGAACACGATTCATTTACCACCTTCAATGAGAGACGAGATTGACGAACCATTATTCACTCTCCAATTTCTTGCTGCCTCGCCCAACCCAAAAGTCGCCCATTAACTTGCTTGTCAAGAACAATTGAGACGAGAGAAAGAGGCGACTATCGCCAAGACTACTCTAGCCACAGACCTTGCTCAGAAAACAGATAAAATGGAGCAAACCCTTCCCCCATTCATAGCAGCTTACCAAGATGTCTTCGGAGAACCGACGGAAGGAACTCTACCCCCATCTTGTCCATTTGATCATGCTATCACCCTTTCCCCCGAATTCACCCCTCGAGTGGCAAAAACCTATCAATTGAATCCTCAAGAGATGACCACATGCCGGATGTTTCTTGATGAGAATCTTTGGACAGGTCGAATAATCCCCTCCACATCACCACAAGCCTCTCCTTTTTTCTTTGTCCCAAAGAAAACTGGAGATCTGCGACCCTGTCAAGACTATCGATATTTGAATGAGCATACAGTCAAAAACACTTATCCTCTCCTTCTCATTCCCGATCTTATTGATAGACTTTGGGGTTCACACATATTCACCAAGCTAGATATTCGATGGGGATATAATAACATGTTAATCAAACCAGAAGATCGATGGAAGGCTGCCTTTATCACTCCCTTTGGGTTGTTTAAACCCACTGTCATGTTCTTTGGCCTGTGCAATTCTCCTGCTACCTTCCAGGCATTAATGAACCATCTCTTCCATGATTACCTAGCTCAAGGATGGTTAGTCATCTATATGGATGACATCCTCATTCATTCTACAGAGTTAGAAATCCACCATCTCTGCACCCGCCTTGTCCTTGATCGATTACAAGAACACTCCCTCTTCCTTAAACTTTCCAAATGTACATTTGATGCCTCGTCAGTTGAATATCTTGGGATGATCATCACCCACAACACAGTGGGCATGGACCTAGTCAAAGTCGCAGCCATCATGAGTTGGACCCCCCTGCTGACAGTTAAAGGGGTCTGATCATTCCTTGGGTTTTGTAACTTCTACCGGAAGTTAATCCCTAGTTTCTCTCATCTCGCCAGTCCTCTCTACTCTCTCATCCGTACTGCCCATCCCTGGAATTGGACTCCACAGTGTCAACAGGCTTTCGACACATTGAAACGACTCTTCACTACATCTCCTGTCCTCCTTCCTGATCTTACTGCTCCTTTCTTTGTTATGACCGATGCGTCCCTCCTTGCCACTGGCAGTGTTCTAATGCAAAAAGACATCAATGGCAACCTCTACCCTTGTGCTTATCTCTCTCATATGCTCTCCCTGGCCAAATGGAATTATGATATCTATGATCGAGAACTACTTGCCATCATTCATGCTCTTGTGGAATGGCGACATTATTTGTGTGGAACAGATCTTCCTGTTATGATATATACTGATCACAAGAATCATGTCTATTTCAAACAGCTGCACCACCTTTCCTGTTGACAGACTCAATGGATGTTATTCCTTCAGGATTTCGATCTTCACTTTTCTGTACAACCGGGCTCCGTAATAGGACCCACAGATGCCCTTTCTCGCTCTTCTTCCTCTGATGTTTCTACAGACAATGCTGACATCACCCTTCTTCCCCCTAATCTTTTTATCAATCTTATCGATGTTGCTCTTCACGATAAAATCACACTTTCCACCCCTTCCAACCCTTTGGTCCTTTCCACCCTCAAATGCATGTGTGAAGGATCTCCTCTTTTCCCTCGTTCTTCTTTTCTCGATTGGTCTTTTCATGATGGTTTACTCTTTTACTGTTCTCGTCTGTACATTCCCCCTTCCTCCTATTGGGATCTCATCTCCTCTGTCCATTCCTCACCTGCCGGTGGCCATGGTGGCCAATTCTGTACTCTTGCCCTCCTCTAACATGACTACTAGTGGTTAGGGATGTCAACCTTCGTCTGTGCTTTCATCTCTGGTTGCCCACTTTGTCAGTCATCCAAGCTGCTTACCTCCCCCATCCTTCCCCCCCTCTCCCCCCTTTCTTCCTCCATGACTCATCCCTTTCAGCAGCTCTCTGTTGATCTTGTCTCTGGCCTTCCCTCCATTGGCTCCCTTGATACTGTTCTGGTCGTGGTCGACCATGGGCTTACTAGGGGGGTACTTTTCATCCCTTGTTCCAAATCGATTGATGCCGCTGGAGTTGCTGCCCTCTTCTTTCATCACGTCTTTCCCCACTTTGGTCTGCATGATTGACTTATATCTGACCGAGGTCCACAGTTCGCCTTGGCCTTTGCTCGAGAATTGGCTTGTCTACTCCAATATGATGTCGCACTGTCTTCTGCCTACCACCCTCAGACTGACAGTGAAACAGAGTAGGTAAATCAGGAGCTAGAAACATATTTGCGCCTATTCTGTAGTAACGAACCTACCACTTGGCCCAACCTCCTTCCCTTTGCCCAATTCCACCACAATTTATCTGTTCACTCCTCTACTAAATGCTCTCCCTTCTCCCTCCTCTTGGGTTACGAACCACAAGTGTACCCTGCTCTCGGAAAGATGTTCCTTCTGACTTTGACTGAATGGCTGAATCTATTAGACAAAGCATGATGGGAGGTGTCCATAGCCCATGAACTGACCCAACAAATGATGCAGGCCAGAATCTACAGCAAATTCCATCCGTGGAAAGTGGGTGATAAGGTGTGGCTCAAAGCTACAAATCTCTATCAGAGCACACCCTAGAAGAAGTTGAATCCATTATGGGAAGGCCCCTTTGTCATCACCCAGGTAGTCTCTCCTGTGGCATATCGGCTAAAACTCCCCCCGACATAGAAGGTTCACGACATCTTCCATACTTCTCTTCTCTCCACTTTCCGCACTACTTCTGAGTTTGGGACTCCGACACTTCGACCTCCAGTGGAGATTATCGACGAAGAAGAACAATGGGAGATAGAGCATATCATCAGACACAGAGGGGGAAAGAATTGATGGAGTTACCAGATTAAGTGGAGAGGATACTCACATGCAGAAAATACGTGGGAACCGGAAGAAAACTTATCCGGGGCATGGGCCACCCTCCTCGCTTATAAATGATAGCACTCCCTTTAATCTCCCAACCAATTCTTTCCATCATGTCTGCTATTTGCAATAACTTCTCTGTATCAGACTCTTCAACCACCCTTCCCATCCCCAACGATTTCCCTATTCATTCTAATCGTCTCCCTCGTTTCCTCCGTTGTCTTCTCTATGCAGCAGTCTTACAAAGTACACCTCTCCTTATGGAGATCACCAACCACCTGCTCGCCAGCAAAGCTCTCATAGAAGGGTGTATGCTTTACCTCACATACTCCACCCTTCATCTATTACTAAACTCCGCCACTCCCCGAGATTGCCCCTTTGTCCTTGCTGCCAAAGGCAGCATCTGTATCACACAAGCATAGATCCAAACATTGGATCTACTTTATCATCTTCGCTTAGGCGATGTCATAGACTCTCTTTCATATGAACCAATTTCTCAAATCATGTTACTGCTTATTAGAATCCTCCACCCTCATGCCTTGACTACTTACCTCATCGGGGGGGATGACCTGCAAACCTCTCCTAGGTCCTCCGCTCCTAGTCCACCTCCTCTATATTGACCAGCACCTTCTCCGACACTTTCTCCTTCCACTCCTCTAACTTTG
The DNA here is from genome assembly GCA_038089295.1 of Xerocomus amazonicus. NCBI lineage: Eukaryota > Fungi > Basidiomycota > Agaricomycetes > Boletales > Boletaceae > Xerocomus > Xerocomus amazonicus. The sequence continues at coordinate 4,474 of JBBPKO010000394.1, forward strand.
CCTAATGACTCTCCTCCAGGTCTTCTCCCTATCTCCAAGGAAACACCATCCCCATCCCCTCATTGTCCTTCCTCCACAGTCTCTCTTCTCTGTTGTCAGCAATGCCGCATGGTCATGACATTTGGCCTTCCCTCCTCAGTCATCTGCTGATCCTCATCAGTCACCCCATCTGTGCCAGTAGAATGCGATCAAGGTACCCCTCCATTCCTCCCCTTAAACCCTCCTGCCGAGGGATGGGACTCCTTTTGTGGATGGTGTGGAGAATATGATTCACATCTCAGTATTCACTGCCAGAACTATGTCTGTCCTAGCTACACCCATTGGGCACTGGGCCACTCCCTCCCCAACTGTCCTAGTACTGTGTGCCCCATATGCCATCTTTCCCATGGGGCTGCTCCCTGCAGTACCCTTTGTTCCTTTTATCACCAGGTCCATGGGGAAAACTCTTGTGCCACTCCACAGTGCACTGAATGTGTCGGTATCCAATGGGGTGATCCCTGTCCAGCTGTAGAACGGTATCATCACGGTGAGCAAGACACCGAGGAACTGTATGACCCAGCTCCCCTTAGTGTCAAGACCCTCAAGGAACATGATGAGGCATGGGCTACTAAGTATTGAAAGTAAGCTGGGTGGCTTACTTCTAAAGGCGGACCTTCTGTTATGTTTTTCCTCTATTGCTTTCTTTTCTTTACTTCGTTTCTCCTGATTGCCCATATGATCCCCTTTTCATCCAATGGATGCTGTTCCTCTTCTAGGCAGATCTCTTATCTTGCCTCATTGCCTTACTTAATCTCCAGCCGATCGCTATCTCTCCACTCCCCAGTAGATCACCATCACTTCCCTATCGGATCGTTATTGCCCATTGATTCCTACAGATAATGCTTAGTCAGGATGGTCTGTGTATCATGGGGAGTAGTACAAATACCTAGCACATATAACTCTCTCTCTCTAAGCTAGTTCTACACAATATCACGTCATTCTAGTCTTGTCCTCATTGCTAAGAGACTACATCTTGAAAAGCCTTGAGTAGCATCTTTTCGACTCTTGTCTCAAAGGTGCTCGAAGTATAACAAAGTTGGCAGCCCAAATGAAAACATGATCATCATCTGTCTTTGATAGCGAGAAGGTGGAGAGGGAGTTTGGTGGATGTCTGATAGGAGTGATGATACAAGGGGGGGAGAAGAAGGAGAAGTTTCGGATGGGAGAGACATTGGAGGGGTGTCAGTGGAGAGTTGATATGGGAGGGGAGAAGGAGATGGGCTGGTAGTGTGTAGACAAGGAAGGACAGAGTTATCTTCCCTGGTAAGATACATTGTGAGGGCAGGTGGAGGAAGGGTGTATAGGAGGGGATGAAACACTGGGGCTACCAATTCATAGGGTAAGGTGTTAATGACGTCGCCAAACCTGAGGGAAAACAAAAGGTCCAATGTCTGGATCCTTGCCTGTATGATACAAATACTCCCTTTGGTGGCAAGAGAAACAGGGCAATCTTGTGGGGAAAGGTCATAGAGGATGAGACGGAGGGTTGAATAGGTAAGATAAAGGTTGCAGCATTCAAGCATTGCCTCATCAGCAAGGGGATGATGAGAGATGGCAAGCATAAGTGGGGCGTCTTGAAGGATAGCAGCAAAAAGAAGTTAACAAAGGAAGATCGGTAAGAGGTTGGCATGGAGTGAAATGAGATCAGAGAGAGTTGGGGTAGTGGATAGGGAAGACATGATAGCAGTTAGATGATGAATAGCAGGCATCTGGGAATCACTCAGGCAAGGGAGTGACGTTTTTTGTATGTTTGCAGTATGGTCTGTGCACCAGCTAAGTTCTTTTCCAGTTCCCATGTATTTTCAGCATGGAAATATCCCTTCCACTTTATGAAATACTTCTGTCAGTGTTTTGGACCTCTGTGTTGAAGTATATGCTCTATCTCCTATTGTTCTTCATCATTAATAATCTCTGCCAGGGAGCGAAGCTGTAGAGTGCCAAATTTGGGGGTAGAGCAGAAGGTGGATAGGAGAGAAGCATGGAAGACATTGTGAACCTTCCATGATAGAGGTAGTTTCAGCTGATATACTATAGGGGAGAGAACTTGGGTGATGGGAAACAGTCCTTCTCGAAGAGGGTTTAATTTTTTCCATGGCATACTTTAGTGGAGATTGATGGCTTTCAACCACACCTTATCTCCCACCTTCCAGGGGCAGAACTTGCTGTGGATCCAAGCATGCATCATCTGCTGAGTCAGTTTGTGTGCCATGGATGCTTCTCAATGTGCCTGGTCCAATTTTACCAACTGGTCCATTAGAGCAGGAAGAAATGTTCATCCAAGAGCTGGGTAGGCACATGGTTCATATCCGAGCAGTAGAGAAAAAGGGGAACATTTGGTAGAAGAGTGGGTGGAGGAGTTGTGATGGAATTGGACAAATGGAAGGAAATCGGGCCAAGAGGAAGGTTCATTGCTATAGAAGAGGCAAAGGTATGTTTCTAATTCCTGATTTACACATTCAGTTTCACTATCAGTTTGGGGGTGGTAGGCTGAGGAGAGGGCTATGTCATACTGGAGGAGGTGGGCAAGCTCACGAGCGAAGGCAGAGGCAAACTGTGGTCCCTGGTCAGAGAGAAGACAATTGTGTAAGCCAAAACAAGGGAAAATGTGTTGAAAGAAGAGAGAGGCTATGTCCACTGCATCAATCATCTTGAGACAAGGGATGAAAATGACCCCCTTAGTAAACCCATGGTCGACCACGACCATGACTGAATCAAAGGAGCCAACAGAGGGAAGGCCGGTAATAAGATCAACAGAGAGTTGCTGAAAGAGACAGGTAGTGGAAGAGGAAAGGGGGGAGAGGGGTAGTAGAATGGGGGACATAAGCAGTTTGGAAGATTGACAGAGGGGGCAGCTGGTGTTACGCTTCAAATATTTTTAGGATGAAGTTGAAAAGATACTACTCAAGGCTTTGAGGGTGAAGTCTCTTAGTGATGAGGACAAGACTAGAACGACATAGGATTGCATAGAACTAGCTTAAAGTTACTGGTACAAGCGCTAGGTATATATGCTACTCCCCATGGTGCATGGACCATCCTGACTAAGCATTATCTATGGGAATCAGTGGGGCGATAACAATCTAGTGGGAAATGGGGAGACAACAATCATCTGGAGATCAGATAGGGAAAATGAAGCAAGATAGAAGGATCTGCCTAGAATGGGAATAGCGTCCATGTTAATCATAAAGGAAAAGCATAGAAGCAGTAAGGAAACAGAAAAATCATAACAGAAGGTCCACCTTTAGAATTAAGCCACCTGGCTTAATGCTTACCAGCCCAAGTCTCATCCCACTCATCATAGTCATCAGCTAGGAGGGAGGTTGGTTTGTAGAGGTCATCATCCAGCTGCTCTCCTTGTTGGTACCACTCGATTGCTAGACAGAGGTCCCCCTAGCAAATGCTGACGCACTTGGTGCATTGGGGTGTGGGGCAGGGGTTTATTCCATGAACTCGATGGCAAAAGGAACAAAGAGTGCTACAGGGGGCAAAGCCATGAGAGAGTTGACAAACTGGGCAAGTGGCAGTGGGACAATTGGAGGGAGAATGACTGGGTGCACGATGCATGCAGCTGGGGCAGATGTAATTCTGGCAGTGGATACCAAGATGAGTATCATATTTGCCACACCATCCATAGTGGGAGTCCCACCCGTCAGCAGAGGGGTTGAGAGGGGGGAAAGGAGGGCCGCCATTGTCAACATCAATTGGATTGGCATATGTACCAACTGGTTCACATGGAGTGATGGACGTCTGTCATCGAAGGACAGACAAGGGAAGACCAAATGTTAATATGGTCTGTTGTTGATGATGATGAGGGAGGGCGGTACTTGAAGAGGGACATTGTAGTGGTGGGGAAGGCATTTCCTCCAGAATGGGAAGGAGACCAGGAGGAGAGACACCCAGAGAGGTAGGGGGAGTAGATGGTGACAGTGCTGGTCGATACAAGGGAGGTGGACTAGATGAAGCAGAGCGAGGGGCTGTTGGCAGGTTCCCCCTGTTGGCCAGATAAGTGGCTAAGGCATGTGGATGAAGAGTGTTGATAAGGGGAAGCATAATCTGCGAAACAGAATGGTAAGGTAATTCATCTATTATGTCCCCTAAACAGAGACAGTAAAGCAGGTTGAGTGTCTGGATTCTTGCCTGAGTGATGTAGATACTGCCTTCAGCAGCAAGGACGAAGGGTCAATCATGAGGGGTAGCAGCATTTAGCAGCAAGCAAAGAGTGGAGTATGTAAGGTAGAGCATACATCCCTCAATGAGGGCTTTGCTGGCAAGTGGGTGGTTGGTGATCTCCAAGAGGAGAGGGGCACTCTGTAGGATGGTGGCATAGAGGAGATGATGAGGGAAGTGGGGAAGATGGTTGGCATGGATAGGAAAGTTTTCAGGGATAGGAAGGGTGGTGGAAGAGTCAGACTTGGTGAAGTTGTTGTGAATAGCAGGCATGAGTGGAATTGGAGGGGGTTGGTGAGGTTAGAGGGAATGGCATCATTTATAAGCGAGAAAGGTGGTCCATGCCCTGGATAAATTCTGTTCTGGTTCCCACATGTTTTCCATATGAGAATATCTCTTCCACTTAATAAGATATTTTCGTCAGCCCTTTTCCCCTTGATGTCATATGATACGTTCTACTTCCCATTGTTCTTCTTCATTGATAATTTCTGCTGGCGGGTGCAGCAGCAGAGTACCAAATTTGGGGGTAGTGCGGAATGAGGAAAGAAGAGATGCATGGAAGACGTCATGGACCTTCCATGTTGGAGGAAGTTTTAGCTGGTATGCCACAGAGGAGGGTATCTGAGTGATAGTAAAAGGTCCTTCTCAAAGTGGATTGAGTTTCTTCCATGGAGTACTTCAGTGGAGATTGGTGGCCTTTAACCACACCTTATCACCCACTTTCCAGGGGTGGAACTTACTGTGGATCCGTACACACATCAATTGTTGGGAGAGTTCGTGAGTGGCGGAAGCTTCCTTACATGCTTTATCTAGATTGTTCATTCGATCTGTCAGCGCAGGAAGGAACGTTCACCCAAGAACAGAGTAAGCTCGAGGTTCATACCCAAGTAAAAGGGAGAAGGGAGAGCACTTCATAGATGAGTGAACAGAGGAGTTGTGATGAAACTGAGCGAAAGGGAGAAAGTCTGGCCAAGTAGTTGGTTCGTTACTACAGAAGAGACGCAAATACATTTCTAGTTCTTGATTTACGTGTTCAGTTTCACTGTTGGTCTGAGAGTGATAAGCAGAAGAGAGTGCTACATCATATTGGAGTAGTCGGGCCAATTCTCGAGCAAAGGCTGAGGCAAATTGTGGGCCTCAGTCAGATATGAGTCAGTCATGAAGGCTGAAGTGGGGGAAGATATGATGGAAAAAGAGGGTAGCAACTCCTGTGGCATTGATCGATTTAGAACAAGGGAGGAAAATCACCCCCTTAGTAAGCCCATGGTTGACCACGACCAGGACAGCATTGAGAGGGCCGATGGGGGGAAGGCCGGTGATGAGGTCAACAGAGAGTTGCTGGAAAGGGTAGGTCATGGAGGAGGAGAGAGGAGAGAGAGGAGGGAGGACCAGGGAGGTGAGCGGCTTGGATGATTGACAAAGAGGACAGCCAGAGATGAAGGCATGGACAAAGGTCATTATGCCGGGCCATCAATAATTGCATTGAAGAAGGGCAAGAGTGCAGAATTGACCTCCGTGACCACTGGCCAGAGAAAAATGGATGGAGGAGACAAGAGGGCAATGGGAAGAAGGAAGGACGTAAAGGTGAGAGTGATAGTAGAGGAGACCATCGCAAAAAGCCCAGTCAAGAAAAGAGGAATGAGGGAAAAGTGGAGATCCTTCACACATACACTCAAGAGCAGAGAGGACGAGAGGGTCAGAAGGGGTAGAAAGAGCAATCTTATCCTGGAGAGTGACATTGATGAGATTGATAAAGAGATCGGAAGGGAGGAGGGTGACATCCGCATTGTTGGCTGAGACATTGGAGGAGGAAGAGCGAGAAAGGGCATCGGCAGAGCCCATCACCGACCCTGGTTGAATGGAAAAACAGAGATCAAAGTCCTGCAGGAACAACATCCATCAAGCCTGATGATGAGAGAGGTGATGAGGTTGTTTGAAGTAGGAGAGGTTCTTGTGATCTGTATATATCGTGACTGGAAGACCCATCCCTCAAAGATAATGTTTCCATTCCTCAAGAGCATGGATTACAGCGAGAAGTTCTCGATCATAGATGTCATAGTTTCACTCGGCAGGGGAGAGTGTGTGGGAGAGGTAGGCACAGGGATGGAGGTCCCCATTAGCATCCTTCTGCATAAGAACCCCTCCAGTAGTGAGAAGGGAAGCGTCAGTCATGACAAAGAATGGGGCAGTGAG
>JBBPKO010000394.1:12986-24897 GCA_038089295.1 Xerocomus amazonicus
TCTCCTTCATACATAGCCTTCAAGGCTGTTCAGATATTTACTGGAGTATTCCCTTTTTCAATGAGGGAAGAGATGTATTCTATTAGATCAGTGGTCACCATTCATATATTTGATTGTGCCTGGACCAGGGGATGGGGTAAGGGTCAAGAGAAAGTGGATTGAGTGGGAAAGGGACAGGGGTGAGGGGAAAGAGGTCCTCCTGGGGCAGAGCAGAATGGGGAGTGGAGAGTGGAATTCCTCATCTCTCCTTGATGTTTCCTGTCCAACAACCGACCTTGTGACAAATGAAGCATCAATTTTCCCTAATGTGCTTCGCTCAGTTGGTTGGAGAAAGGGTAATGGCATCTATGTCCATCGTGTTTGGGTCCCTTTGATGTGTGCTTAGAGTTCCCCCTCGCCTGAGGTCAGCGATGTGTTGTTGTTAGGCATGGAACTTTGCTGCATCAGTGACCCAGCCCGTAAGGGTATCAGGGACAATGGCAGAGGAAAAGATCATTTGGGAGAGTCGGGGGTCTAACTCTCTTGCGAAGGCATCAATGAGGGTGTTCTGGTCAGTCACTCCTGACTGTGCAGCATGCAACTGGAAATCAGCAATATAATTCTGAAAACCATCCTTTTCTCAGAGGTTTTGTATGGTATCCTGCATCTTTCTTCAGGCTATGTCCTTATAATTGAATGGGTAGAACGTCTTTCGGAAGTCATCCATCATATTTTCGTACGTCTTCTGCCTGGCAGGGAATGCTGCATCGCCAAGCTGGCAGTACCACTTTTCTGTGAAGGCCTGTCCTCGGCCTTTGGTCATCTTGCTTAATGCTACAAGCATCTTCTTTCCATTCATATCATAGATGTCTGGGTTCAACGTGAAGAAGGCTGTCATAGCCATTCCCCAGTGTGGTGCATCTTGTGAGTCACCAGAGAAGTCACCAGGTAGACTGGCCTTCAATTCAGTAGGACATGCAGCAGTGGAGAGATCAAGAGCTTCTTCCATCGGGGGTGGTAGGGGAAGGGGGAGAGGTGGAGGTGGTACGGGAAGGGGGGTGATTTCTAAAGGGGAGATCTCTTCTTTGGTTGGGAGAGGAATGCCCTCATAGATAGGAGAAGGTGAAAGGTAAGGGGAGGAGTGAGAGTGAGTAGCAGAACTGTCATTGTCGCTACTCGATGAAGGGGGGCGGAATGTGGGTGAAATGCTGGCGTTTGATAACTTCCAGTGAGGAAGAAGCTAGTTCTTCTGTTACACTTTGAGTACCTTTAGGACGAAGTCGAAAAGATACTACTCAAGGCTTTGAGGGTGAAGTCTCTTAGCGATGAGGACAAGACTAGAACAACATAGGATTGCATAGAACTAGCTTAAAGTTACTGGTACAAGTGCTAGGTATATATGCTACTCCCCATGGTGCATGGACCATCCTGACTAAGCATTATCTATGGGAATCAGTGGGGCGATAACAATCTAGTGGGGAATGGGGAGACAACAATCATCTGGGGATCAGATAGGGAAAACAAGGCAAGATAGAAGGATCTGCCTAGAATGGGAATAGCATCTGTGTTAATCATAAAGGAAAAGCATAGAAGCAGTAAAGAAACAGAAAAATCATAACAGCTGGTGACAAACACACAGATGAAGGTGGACATGCCTGGCCACCAGTAATCATGTTGGAGGAGAGTGCGAGTGCGAAATTGACTGCCATGGCTACCAGTGGAGGAGGAGTGAATGGAGGAGACAAGGTCATGGCAAGAGGAAGGAGGAACATACAAGCAGGAGTGGTGGTATAGGAGGCTATTGGAAAATTGCCAGTCAAGGAAGGTGGAGTGGGGGAAGAGAGGGGAACCCTTACCTATGTATTCAAGGGCAGAGAGGACAAGGGAGTCAGAGGAGGAAGAAAGGGAAATCTTTTTCTGAAGGGCGAGGTCAATGAGTGAAATAAAAAGGTCAAGAGGGAGGAGAGTAACAGTGGCATTGTCAGAAGACAGATCAGGGGAGGAAGAGCAGAAGAGGGCATTAGCAGGACCCATGGCAAAGCTGGGTTGAACTGAAAAGTGGAGGTCAAAGTCCTGGATCTGGTCAGAAAGGTCATATATGTTATGCTAGGCTGTTGTGAAGACCATAGAGTCCTCAAAGACAGCACAACTCAAGTGAAAGGAGGATCTCATGAGAGAATGAGGCTAGAATACATATGATTACATAGAACTAGCTTAGCAACTATAAGTACAGTGGTGACTGTTATATACTACTACTCCTACCACATGGACCTCATTATCTAAGCTGCTGCAGAATGATATCATGGGGAGAAGGGGAGGACAAGGAAAAGTTGAGGACATGATGTGATAAGTAATCACCTAGAATAGGAAAAGTCATCTGTTCACAAACAATAGGCAAGAAGGAAACACATAAGAGAAGCAAGAAAGGAATCATAACAAAATCATAACAAAAGGTCCAGCTTTAGAATTGAGCCACCTGGCTCAATGCTTACATGCCTAATCCTTGTCATGTTCAGTGAAATCTTCAGCTGGCAGAGGAGTAGGTTCATATAGTTCATTGTTCAGACTTGTCACCCAAGGTCAATGATGAGCAAGGGCAGGACACATCTCTCCCCAAGGGATGTTCACACATTCTTCACATTGAGGGGTAGCATAAGGGGTAGTGCTATGAATCTGATGGCAGAAAGAACAGGTAGCAGTAGGACAGTTGAGAAGGGAATGACCTGGGGCATGCTATTGACAACTTGGGTAGATGTATTGAGCACAGTAGATCCTGAGGTGGGTGTCATATTCTCCACACCATCCACAGAACGATTCCCAGCTGGAGGGAGGGAGAGAGGTGATTCAGAAAGGAGGGACATCAACGTTGATGGGGTTCACCACAGTTGTTTCTTGCAAAGGAGAGATGGGAGTGGTAGAGGATCATCACCTACTGACAGAGGATGCTAAGCCGAATGACAAAATAGTTCATCACCTAGGGTATAGACAGTTGGCACCAACTGATGGGGGTCGACAAGAAGGAGGGGATGGGGTTTCCTCCAGGATAGGGAGGAGAGGAGAGAGAGAATCTGTTGGTGAGATGGGAGGAGTGGATGGGGGTTGATGAAATAGAGGTGATAGGCTAGGGGCAGAGGCATACACATAAGGGAAAGAGATTACTGGCTCATTGTCTCTAGCTAAATAAGTGGCAAGAGCCCTGGGGTGAAGGGTCCAGATTAGGGGGAGCATGATCTGAGAGATCAGTTCATATGGTAGAGTGTTGATAACATCTCCAAGATGGAGACAGTACAAAGGGTTGAGAGTCTGTATTTGTGCTTATATGATACAGATACTGCCTTCAGCAGCAAGGACAAATGGATGGTTGTTGAGGGTGACATCATTGAGTAGAAGATGGAGTGTGGAATAGGTTAAATAAAGCATACATCCTTCCAATAGTACATCAGTGACAAGGGGGTGGTGAGTGATTTCAAGTAAGAGAGAGGCACTTTGAAGAATGGCAGCATAGAGAAGTCACTGGGGGAATTTAGGTAGGTGATTGGCACAGATTGGGAAATGTTCAGGAATAGAGGGAGAGGTGGACAGTTCTGATGAGGAGGTGTCAAGAGTGCAGATGCAAGGCATAGGGAAGATGGAGTGATCAGAGGGATTGCTATTGCTTATAAGCATTGAGGATGGTCTGTGCACCAGCTAAATTTCCTTCCAGTTCCCATGTATTTTTGGCATGGGAATATCCCTTCCACTTGACATGATATTTCCATCATTTTCCCATCCTGTCATGTCATAAGATCCACTCTATTTCCCATTGTTCCTCATCATCAATAATTTCTGGTAGAAGTCATAGAACAGATGGGCCATATTCAGTGGTGGAATGGAAAGAGGAAAGAAGGGGAGCATGAAAAATGTTATGAATCTTCCATGATTATGGCAATTTCAAATGATATTCCATAGGGGAGAGCACCTGAATAATCAAGAAGGGGCCTTCTTGTAAGGGATTTAATTTCCACCAAGGGGTACTTAGGTGGAGATTCATAGCTTTTAGCCACACCTTATCTCTGACCTTTCAAGATTGGAATTTGCTGCAGATTCAAGCCCACATCATTTGTTATGCCAGTCCATGTGCTGCAGAGGCTTCCTTTCTAGCCATATCTAATTTGACCAATCATTCAGTCAGAGCTAGGAGAAAGGTTTTACCAAGGGGTGGGTAAACATGAGGTTCATATCCCATCATGAGGGAAAATGGAGAGTATTTTGTCACAGAGTGGGTGAACGAGTTGTGATGGAATTGAGCAAAGAGGAAGAAATCTGGCCAGGTTTGTGGATCATTGCTACAGAAAAGACATAGATAAGTTTCCAGTTCCTAGTTTACCTGTTTGGATTTGCCATCAGTTTGAGGGTGATAGGCAGAGGATAGTGCAATATCATATTGCAATAATTGAGCCAACTCACAGGCAAAGGCAGAGGTGAATTGTGGGCCTCTGTTTGAGATGAGATGATCATATAAGCCAAAATGAGGGAAAACATGGCAAAGAAAAGAGATACCACACCTGTAGCATCAATAGATTTGGAGCAAGGGATGAAAATTACCCCCTTCATAAGCCCATGGTTAACCATGACCAGGACTGCATCAAAAGGACTCATGGGAGGAAGGCCAGAGATAAGGTCAACTGAAAGCTGTTGGAAGGGGCAGGTGGTGGAAAAGGAATGCAAAGGGGGTAGCCAGCAATAAAAGAATGAACAAAGGTAGTCATACCCAGCCATCAATAATCACACTGGAGGAGAGTGTGTGTGGAAATGGCCACCATAGCCACTGGAAGGGGAGGAATGGAGGGAAGAGACAAGTGAGCAATGGGAAGAAGAGGGAATATACAGACAGAAACAGTAGTAAAGCAGGCCATCATGGAAAGTCCAGTCAGCAAACATGGAACAAGGAAAGAGGGAGGAGCCCTCACACATCTGGGCAAGAGTAAAGAGAATGAGAGGATTAGAAGCAGATGAGATACAGAGCTTGTCCTACAGGGCAGTATCAATGAGGTAAATGAAGAGATTGGGAGGGAGAAGAGTGATGGAAGTGTTGTCAGAGGTAGTATCAGTGGAAGAGGCATTGGAAAGAGCATCAGTAGGGCCTATAGCAGAGCTAGGAAGGACAGTGAAGTGAAAGTCAAAGTCCTGAAGGAATAACATCCATCAGGCCTGAGAGTGGGATAGACAGTGGAGATGGCAGAAATAGGAAAGATTCTTATGATCAGTGTAGACTGTCATGGGGAGACTAGTGTCTCTTAGATAGTGTTTCCACTCAGCCAATGCATGAATGACTGCTAATAGTTCATGATCATAAATATCATAATTTTGTTCTATAGGGGAAAGGGTGTAGGAGAGATAGGCACAAGAGTGAAGATTGCCATTGGTGTCTTTTTGCATAAGCACCCCACTAGTTGCAATGAGAGAAGCATCAGTGTTACGTTTTTCTATAGCATTACACCGATTGCTCTACATCAGTACACTCTCCCATATCCTGCTCATCATCTATGCCCTATCCTGCCTCTGCCCTATCCTGCCCCTGTCCTACCCTGCTGGATGTCACGTATATCCTTCTGCTCACTCCCTTTATTTGTTTATCAGTCCTTGTGGCAGGATCCTTATATGTCTCCCCTATCTTGTGTCTCATGTTCCATGTCCCAGACCAGTAAGCCCTTGCCCCATGTCCTCTTATGGTATTACCCTTCACCATGGAATACCTCTTGCCCTATTCCCCATCAGGCTGTCTTCCTTTGTCTTATCATATGCTTCTCCATCATGGATGACCTATTCCCATACAACCCTTGACCTAGGATTATGGACTCTTACCATATATGTATATATATAGCTTGATCTGTACATCATTCCCTATAGTATAAGTATGTATGTACTGTAGAGAGATAGTCCCTCATCTGTATTCTCACTGTTACAGAGTTAGGCCTAGAACCTAACTTCCTATTTGATTTCCTTTATTGTTCTCTTGGATCCCATCATTTGACCTCCATCCCAGAACACTCTCTGAGATCCCCTTTAGAATACACCAGCTAAAGGCCTCCAATCCTAGGATATAGCTAAGTTGTATCTGAGGCTTCAACATTGATAGCCTTTACATTTCAAGGAAGTCATACACTGTAACAAAAGAATACAGATCTCCTTTTGTATGTTGCCATCAAGCATATACACATCACCATTCTCCCTTCTTCTCTCCACCACCAACAATGCCAGAAGTCATGTCTCACAGACCAACTTTTCCATCACATTCTTCATCAGAATCCATGACTTCTGGATCTCTCTGTCCATCACTATATGATCAACCCACTAAATATTCCCCTTCACCCCCAAGAAGACAACCACGTCATGTTGGTCCTACTATGCCATGGTTGGCACAACTAGTACAAGAAGCCAGAACTCCCCCAGAAGGATCATCTGCCCCTTCCCCATCCCCAGTAATAGAAACACAGCTGGTATGATTGGTGGTCTCTGCTATCGAACAAAACTACTAACAATGAGAAGGAGAATAGCAGGCTTGAGAACAAGAGCTGCCCAAACTAGCTATGATAGAACCCTCATATGCCAGAATGCCAACCACTCTGGGGTGGTCAGAACTGTATAGCATAACTACAGGAAGAACTACTTGCCCATCAAATTTTGAACTGCCTCTACCACCTTTGCCTCCTATCCTTCCCCCTTCCATCTCTCATACCTCACAAGAACTCCCAGAGTCACCAGGATTGCCAATGTTTCTCCTCTCACATGAACCAACCAAACTATCCAATTCCTTTTCATCCTCATCTAGTGACAAACCAACCTCTCTACTATCCCCATCCCCAATGGAAGAAGAACACCCAGAAATATCCATTCTGTCTCAGATCCCATCCCAGTACAATGACAAGGATAGAGAAATCCTCTCCACACTCCCAAAGGATTTCTTGGGACTCTCAACCAACATGATCATCTGGCCCACTCAAATGGATGGCCACTTCTCCCTAAATAAAGGACTCTATGATGACTTAGGGAAGAGTCTCGTATTTTTAAGCAAATTAACCAAAGGAAGAGGACCGGTGTTTGCTGAACATTGATATACTACTATCAATGAAAAAGGTATGGAATATTGAGGGTGCTTCTACCAAACAATCAAGGAAGATTTTAAATGAATGTTTTTCCCATTTAATACAGCAGAAGAAGTAAGGCACAACTTCCAGAAGCTTCACCAGGACTTGGCAAACCTGGAAGGTTTTCTTTATTATTCCTCTACCTTCCAATTGTATGCAGCATGATCTGGTGTTCGTGATGATACAACACTCATTGATGTGTTCATTTGAGAGCTGAATCCCTCTCTTATGCAAATGTTCCTCTTCATGGTGAACATACCTGAAACTCTTTCTGAATGGTGTGCAATAGCAGCAACCTTTCATTCTCACCAACAATATATCAATACCCTTTCCTCCCAACACCATCACCCTTCCTTGCAACACATCACCACTACTGCTCGCCAAACCCCTAATCTAGACAAGACATTCTTTTCTTCCATGAAATGAACAGTCTACATCCGACACACTCTTTGTTACATTTTTCTTCGTTTTTCCTCTATGCTCCCCTACATGTGCTCTTATCATCTATGTCTTGATCAGATCTCTACATATCGATGGACACTATTTCCCTTTCAAGCAATGATCGTTATCCTGCCTCATGTTCCTTATCTGATCCCCATCCGATTACTATCGCCCCAACTCCCAGCTGATCTTCATCATAGCCCCATAGATTGGTATGATAACGCTTAGTCAGGGTGGTCTGTGCACAGTTGGGAGTAGTACTTATACCTGGTGACATGTACCAGTACCAGTAAGCTAGTTCTATGCAATCCAACATCAATCTAGTCTTGTCCTCATCGCTAAGAGACTTCACCTCAAAAGCCTTGAGTAGTATCTTTCAACTTCATCGTTGTAAAGATACTTGAAGCATAACAAAAGAACTAGCTTCTTCCTTGCTGGAAGTTATCAAACGCCAGCATTCCACCCACATTCTGTCCCCCTTCGTCGAGTAGCAATGATGACAGTTCCACTACTCACTCTCACTCCTCCCCTTACCTTTCACCGTCTCCAATCCACGAGGACGTTCCTCTCAAGGAAGAGATCTCCCCCCTTGAAATCACTCCACTCCCCATACCACCACCTCTCCTCCTTCCCCCACTGCCCCCAATGGAGGAAGCTCTAGAACAGTTCCCTGCTGCTGCATGTCCTACCGAATTGAAAGCTGGTCTACCTGGCAACTTCTCTGGTGACTCTCAAGATGCACCACATTGGGGAATGGCCATGATGGCCTTCTTCATGTTGTATCTGGACGTCTATGATACACATGGAAAGAAGATGTTGGTAGCATTAAGCAAGATGACCAAAGGCTGAGGACAGGCCTTCATAGAAAAGTGGTATCACCAGCTTGGCGATGCAGCATTCCCTACCAGGCAAAAGATGTATGAAAATATGATGGATGACTTCCGCAAGACGTTCTATCCATTCAATTATAAAGACATGGCCTGAAGAAAAATGTAGGACACCATACAAAACCTCCAAGAGAAGGATGGTTTTCAAAATTACATTGTCAACTTTCAGTTGCATGCTGCACGGTCAGAAGTGACTGACCAGAACACCCTCATTGATGCTTTCGCCCGAGGACTAGACCCCCACCTCTCCCAAATGATCCTTTCCTCTGCCACCGTCCCTGACACCCTCACTGGGTGGGTAACTGATGCTACCAAATTCCATGCCCAACAACAATGCATTGCTGACCTTTGTTGGGGGGGAACCTTGGCAGCCCATCAAAGGGATCCAAATGCGATGGATGTGGACACCATCACCCTCTCCCCAACAAATAAAGCAAAACATATCAGAGAGAACTGTTGCTTCCTATGTCACAAGGTTGGGTGTTAGATGGGAAAGCATCGCAGGGAAACAAGAAACTCTACCCCCTTCCTCCCCTCATTCCATCTCACTCCAGGAGGGTCTTCCTCTTCCTCTCCCTGAACTTTTCCCCCTCGTCCCTTACCTCAACCCCCGACTCAGGCACAACCCACTATACGAACAGCAACTACAGAACTAAGTCTCATCCCTTATTGAGAAAGGGAATACCCCAGTAAACATTCAAGCAAACTTGAGAGCCATGTATGAAGGGGAACAAGAGGATCCCCAAGCTATGGATATAGCGAGACTTGTAGTTTAGGGTTTTTAAAATGGAGGAAAGATCAGTCAATGTCTTCCCCTCTATCTTCCGAGGTAGCAGCAATGTACACTAACATGACCAAAGAGAATGCTATGTGAATCCCTCTTTCCTTTGCTGCTGTAACCAAGAAAGTTGACCTTTTTGCTCTGATAGATAGCAGAGCCTCGGGAAATTTTATTGACAACAAATATGCCCAACGACTTCACCTCCCCCTCTTACCACTTCTTCCCCCACTCCAGGTCAACAATGTAGATGGGAGCTGAAACGGAGGGGGTTCCATTCGATGGAAAGCAAGGATCCATCTAACATTCCAGGACATTTCCTAGATAGAAGAACTCCTTGTGACAAACCTAGGAAAGGAGCAAATCATCCTGGGGTTCCCTTGGTTACAATGAACCAACCCAACCATTGATTGAGCAACAAACACAATTCACTTACCACCTGTAACAAAGGACGACGACGAACTACCTCTGTCTCTCCAATTCCTCACCGCCTCCCCAAACTCTAAAATCACTCAAAGATTCACCTGGTGAGAACGATTGAAACAGGGAGAGATAGCTATCACCAAAACCACCATCATGACAGACCTCGCGCAGAGAAGCGAGAAAAACGAACAAACCCTTCCTCCATTCATAACCACTTATCATGACGTCTTCAATGAACCAACAATGGAAACTCTACCTCTGTCCTGACCGTTCGACCATGCAATCACTCTCTCTCCAGACTTCTCCCCCTGTGTGGCGAAAACCTATCAACTTAACCCTCAGGAAATGGTCGCCTGCCAAAAGTTTCTCAACAAGAACCTTCAAGCAGGTCAGATAGTCCCCTTGACATCACCACAAGCTTCTCCTTTTTTCTTTGTTCCAAAGAAGACTGGAGATCTATGACCATGTCAAGATTATCGCTATCTGAACGAACATACAGTTAAAAACACCTATCTCCTCCCCCTCATCCCAGATCTCGTCAATAGGCTTCAGAGGTCACGTATCTTCACTAAAATGGATATTTGATGGGGGTATAATAATGTCCTAATTAAACCAGAAGACCGATGGAAGGCTGCTTTTATCACCCCTTTTGGTCTGTTTGAACCCACTGTAATGTTCTTCAGCTTGTACAATTCCCCTGCTACCTTTCAAGCTTTGATGAACCACCTCTTCCGCGATTACTTAGCCCAAGAATGGCTGGTCATCTACATGGACGATATCCTCATCCACTCCACTGAATTAGAAATCCATCACCTTTGCACCCAACTTGTCCTTGATCGACTATGAGAACATTCTCTTTTCCTAAAACTTTCTAAGTGCATATTCAACGCCTCGTCAGTTGAGTATCTTGGGTTGATCGTTACCATAACTCGATAGGAATGGATCCAGTCAAGGTCATGGCCATCATGAGCTGGGCCCCTCCATCGATGGTCAAAGGAATTCAATCATTTCTCGGATTTTGTAACTTCTATCGGAAGTTTATCCCCAGCTTCTCCCATCTCGCCACTCTGCTCTATTCTCTCACTCATACTGCCCATTCCTGGGATTGGACTCCACAGTGTCAACAGGCGTTCGACACCCTCAAAAACCTCTTTACCACATCCCCTGTTCTCCTCCTCCCAGACCTTGCTACTCCATTCTTCATTATGACTGACGCCTCCCTCATAGCGACAGGGGGTATCCTAATGCAAAAAGACACCAACAGAGACCTTCATCCTTGTGCTTACCTCTCCCACATGCTTTCCCCAGCCAAATGAAACTATGACATCTACGATCAGGAACTTCTTGCCATCATTCACACTCTTGCAGAGTGGTGACATTATTTGTGGGGGATGGGCCTTCCAGTGACGATCTATACCGATCACAAAAACTTGGCCTACTTCAAGCAGCCCCATTGTCTTTCCCATTGACAGGCTCACTGGATGTTATTCCTTTGGGACTTTGATCTCCTTTTCTCAGTTCAACCAGGATCTGCCATGGGTCCTGCTGATGCCCTTTCCCACTCTTCTTCCCCTGACGTTTCTGCTAACAATGCTGATGTCACCCTCCTTCCTTCCAATCTTTTTATCCACCTCATTGATGTTGCTCTTCGCGAGAAAATTGCCCTCTCTACTCCTTCTGACCCTCTTGTCCTTTCTGCCCTTGACCATATGCATGCTGGGTCTCTTCTCTTTCCTTGCTCCTCCTTTCTTGACTGGTCTTTTCATGATGGTCTCCTTTATTATCGGTCCCACCTCTATGTTCCCCCCTCCTCCCATCACCCTCTTGTCTCTTCCATCCACTCTTCTCTAGCTGGTGGTCATGGTGGTCAATTCCACACTCTTGCCCTCCTTCAGCACGATTATTGGTGGCTGGACATGATGACTTTTGTCCATGCCTTTGTCTCTGGCTGCCCTCTTTGCCAGTCTTCAAAGCCGCTTATGTCTCCTATCCTTCCACCCCTCTCTCCCCTTTCCTCCTTAGCAATCTGCTCTTTCCAGCAACTTTTGGTCGATCTCATCACGGGCCTTCCCCCCGTCAGCCCTCTCGATGCTGTCATTGAAACACCTCTAATCTCTATACCAAGCTTGATAAGCCTGATCTTTGAGATTTTAAGGAGAGGGGGCCTTTAGATGGTAAAAATGCGAAATGGAAGGGGGAGAACTGAGTCTATCTTGCTTAGCACCTCCTCTAGAGGGAGAACACCAAGAGAACTTGACTGGGGAATCCCCTGGTCA
>JBBPKO010000397.1:0-24689 GCA_038089295.1 Xerocomus amazonicus
TTTGGTCCATGTTATTTTGTCAAGTTCCTTCTCCGCGTCCTCGTCCTCCTCGTCTCATTCGCGTCCCGAAAATACCCGTCGTTCTTCTATAGACCCCCATGGCTACAACCGATGTCGCTTATGGCGGTCTCACTTACCAGAATGGCGTTAGTTCGGATGAGCCAACCGAAGAGCAATTTATCTCCACATTCTTCTGTCGCGCCTTGTATGACTATCAGACAAACGACGCATCCTCGCTCTCCTTTCGCAAAAACGACATCATCGAGGTCTTGACACAGCTCGACTCCGGCTGGTGGGATGGACTTCTCGGAGACGAACGCGGTTGGTTTCCGTCCAACTATGTCGTCACAATCTCCGATGAGGAAGCCGAACTCGCATTATCACACTACGAGCAACAAGCATTTCAACACCAGCAACTCCAACACATCCAGGCGACTGCGCCAGAAAGACCAGTTCATCCTCGAAGAGAAATGGTCCAAGATCGCTATCCTTCGGAAGCTGAGTGGGCTCAAGCCGAGCTGGCCAACCCTTCCAATGGGTTTCTTGAACTTGGAAATGCCATCTCTGAAGGAGAAACCATGTCTAATGACTTTTGGATGCCGCAAGTGACGCAGGACGGTCAGGCAAGTCACTTCGTTCTTAGCGTCGACTATATAGTTAAGATTGATGATTGCGACAGATCTACTATGTTAATACGCAAACAGGCCAACATTCCCGTGATTTGCCCCTTGACATCGATGACAGTTCCGATGGTGACCTTGCTGGCTTGACCGCCTCACAGCCCAGTGCCCGCACTGGTTCTGGCGCCGGGCTGGGTTTTGGCGTGTTGGCGGAGACTACTTTGGCCGGTTTTGGCGTGCCGAAAAGATCGGGGACCCCAGAACCTTGGACTAAACGGCTCGCCGATGATGGCATGACTTACTTCTACTGGAATAAACTGACTGACGAAGTGAGCTGGACTCTTCCAGAGACCGAAGTTTCAGCTAGGAAGGGTCGTGTGCGTGCTCTCACCACCTCGTCTACAGCCTCCTCGGAATTCCTCAGTCATGAAGAATCAGATCGGATCGCTGGTTCGCGGTCGGGTTCTCTGGCACGGCAAGACCGCGGGGTACGGGAGCGGCGTCCAAGCACTTCCGACCACATTAGTGACTCGGATGACTCCGCGGTTTATTCTTCGGATCTTGATAATTCTCCTTCGACTAGCAGGAGTTCCCAAAGCGGTCAGCGGGATGATTCGGCTCCGATAGTTGAAAGCAATATCACTCTGGAACTTACTGCTGCGGAGAGAATTGCACAGTCTCTACAGCAAGCACTTGCACCACTTTCCCCGGAATTGGTTTCGGACTTGTCACACATCGCTCGTGACGCTATTACATCCGTCATTCAAGAGAACCAATCACTTACGGGAATTTCTCGCCGGTCTGAACAGGCACAGGCCCTTGACAACCTTATAAGATTGGTTGTGGTTGCCGTTCGCAATCTTCTTTATGTCTCGGCGCCCCCATCCGGCCATATACCTAGTCAGCTGGTGCCCCGGGATGCCCGGGACCGACGCGAAACCACCACTGCTCAGACGCTTCTTAAGCCCGCCCAGCGCAAAGTTACGGCAACTCTGTCCAAATTGGTTCTCTCCGCACGTGCCATGGAATATGATTCAGGTCCCGCTGCACAGGAGACCGCATCTCGTATTGATAGTGACGCAGAAGAACTTGACAGGGCTATTGTTGCTTTCGTCGTAGAAGTTCAAAGATATCGCAGCGAGCAACATCAAGTAGCAGTTGCTAAACGCGTAGAGGGTTACTTTTCGGTGATGCACGTTGGGCTGGGTTTGGTCGGAGGTGGTTACGGTGGAATCTGGAGGGGCTTTGGTTGGGTTCCTATGGATGATACTGAGGAGTTTCCGCAAACCATTCTCGGCTCGGATGCATTCTCGGAATTCAAGACACACATGGTGTCTGTGCAAGCAAAATTTGGAAGTCTTCATGCAGCATTGAGAAATCGAACAACTGGGTCGCGTGAGTACTGTTTTGTACGATCTTATTTCTGGTACTTACTTTATGATTATGATACAGCACAACGCGTATGGACGGCCAGTAAAGACGTTCTGTCCGGGCTTTTAACCCTCCTGGTGTTTGTGTCCAATCTTCATGTCGCTCGCCACGTCGATATCGATGGGTTTCACTCGGAATCTGCTACGGGAGAAAGTAACACACTGTACAGCCAAACGGTCGACAAAGCACGGCTGCTGGGTCGTACTTTAGAGTCGGTTGTCCAAGCCGTCTACGATGACGCGTCAATCATGCTTGTGACTACCCAGCGGATTCGTCAGCACACAAGTAGGTCGGCCGCTCTGGATGGAGATGATCTTTACGACTATTTGGATGCACTAGCTGCATCAATCAAGTCGAATCTCCAATTCCTCCTACAGACACTGGATGCCTTACTGTCCGTGGGACATGATCAAGCAGATATTGCCGAGGGAGATTACAAGGGTGCCATTGAGTGGCGGGTATCACGTTTAAGCATCATGGATAGTAATTACGATGCGCGACCTATGTCGGTCCTCAACCCCGCCGATCCCGAGAGCGAAGATATCGTTGACATTGAAGTAGCATTCGGTGTTCCTGGAAGCAAGAAAGGGACTGCCCAGCCCGATCATGTTCCATCGTTTCGCAGCCAGTCCCAAATGTCTGACAATACGATTACCCTCGAGGATCGCTCTAAACCTGGCTCCTCGCGGAGCGCCATGTCGAGTGATTACACCCTCTCGGCGCATACTCTAGTTCCCTCGGAACGACTTAGCGAATCCACGAGTGACACGATGTCATTCAATGATAATGAGTGTGGGTCCTATCATTACCTCTGTCCCCCCCGTTGTTGACGAAATGTTATAGCGACTGCAACCCGAACCGCCACTAACGCACAGAAGATAAAGAAGATTTTCGGCGATGACGCTCCGGAACATATCATTAGCACAAAGCCGCGATATCTGCGACCAGACTACGCTAATAATGAAATGGTCTTTGACGTGGACGGCAGCGTCCGCGCCGGGACGGTCCCCGCTCTGGTAGAACGCCTTACGTTCCATGAAACTGGCGGTGCGTACCCGTTGAGGCACGACGAGATTCTCAATAACTCGTTCGTTAGACCCGACTTTTATTAAGACATTCCTGATGACGTACAAGTCGTTCACAACGCTGGATGAGCTTTTTGAGCTCCTTGTCAGGCGCTTTTACATCCAGCCACCGAACAGTTTGACACCTAGCGAGTTGGAGGAGTGGAAAAAACTCAAGCAGCATATCATCCAAATGAGGTTCGTTTCCATGATCTTTGTTGGGTCCAATCTTGACAAGTCCATGCAGGGTGCTCAATACTTTTAAAGCTATGGTAGCCGACGATGATTTCCTCGAGAAGGAGGACATGTACATTCTTGACCGGATGAAGGAATTCCTGTTGCAAGACGCTGTCAGCAAGATTGCGATATCTAAGCAGCTGGTTATCTTGATTGATCGTGCCGTATGTAACGTGAGATTGCCAGAATGTGCGGTTTCTCATGAGATATTTAGCGAGCCGGAGAACTCAAGAAGACCATCACACCAAATTTAGTCTCCCCGCCTTCGTCTATTTTGCCCAAGGCAGGCAAACGACTGAAGCTTCTTGACATCGACTCTCTGGAGTTGGCGCGACAACTGACCATTTTGGAAAGCTCGCTGTATCAAAAGATCCGGCCCATGGAGTGTCTATCAAGATCGCGAGTACAAAAGACTGACCACAATGATAATATTGCTCGGGTTATTCAAACTAGTAACAGGGTAGGTACATACCTTTGGCAAAAAGTTCGCGTTCACTAATGTTCTACCAGATTGCTAACTGGGTCGCTGATGCAGTACTCACATATGAAGACTCAAGGAAACGTGCAACTATTCTCAAACAATTTATCCTTGTCGCTGACGTGCGTAATCTCTTGTGGACCACGTGAAATTTATGGTTGAATGCCATGCCATGATAGCGTTGTCGATCTCTGCATAATTATTCTAGCATGGTTGCTATCGTATCTGGATTGAATTCTCCTCCCATTCGTCGGTTGAAACGCTCTTGGGAACAAGTCAGTTCGCGACATGTGACGCAACTCAATACTTGCGAAATGACGATTGATTCGGCAAAGAATTTCGCCAATTATCGCTCGACACTCGCCAGAGTTGCCCCACCATGCGTACCCTTCATCGGTAAGGACATGTGGATATTTTTGTTGACTGGGCTGAACTTGACGTCCCCAGGGGTTTTCCTTACCACTTTAACGTTTATTCAGGACGGTGCCGAGGACATCCTGCCGGGTAATTTGGTGAATTTCCGGAAGCGCCAGAAGGCCTCTGAAGTCATCCAAGATATTCAGCGTTGGCAAACGCTGCCTCATCACTTCCATCCACTGTCCGCAGTTCAGATGTACATCGAGGAGTCGCTTGGAAAATTCAACGACCAGGTTGACGTTGGTGACATGTTCTGGAATCGTAGTTTGGAGCGGGAACCTCGTGAAAGGGAAGATGAGAAGATGGCTCGTTTACTGCAAGAGAGCGGATTTCTGTAGATGGGTTTATGTGCTATATGCTGTATTATGCTTTCGACGACTGCCTACCACTACCCTAATCACTCTGACTCTGATCTGATTCGAGCATTGATGATCATATGAAAACATGTGATATGTTCGTTACATCAGTATACAAGACATCGCCATCATGATCGTAAAATTATGTTTCTTCTCAAAGAGACACGTCAAAGAACTGGATGCACTATTTATTCCGCGGGTGCCCGCGATCCGTCATCAAGTCCAACTGGGAGACCCAGAGGCGCCAACAGTGCGGTACTGACCTCTGCCGGGTTTCGCCTTCTGCGACTGGGAACGCGACGACCCCAAGTCCCTGTGCCTACCATAGCCTGTCGACTGATAGTAGACAGTATGGGTGTCTATCAGGCGCCCAGTCAGAACATAAATCATATTGAACGATGCAAAACGACGTACTCCGCAGCGGGCCGCGCTCTCTGCAGTCTAGGCTTTGTAAAAGGCATACACTGATCATGTTCAGCGCGGTAGGGATGAAGACGAACGCGAGGATACAGATTGCTGTAGAGGCGACAGGGTGGGCTACGACTGTCGAAAACGTAAACGAAACCAAAAAAAAAAAAAAAAAAAAAAAAGGGTGTCAGTGACCGAAGAGAGAGAAAGAGGATGACGGAAAGGATCGATGACGGACCATAATCCCACAGGGCAACCAGGGCTGCGGTGAATTCGTTTCGAAAGGTTTCAAATGGGGGCCATGTCCATACGGCCCAGCACGCCTGAGAGACGTAGGACCAGAGCATGACGAAGATATCGCAGATAAAGATCCAAACGGCGTATAAGAGTTCGAGGATCTTGCCGCCCAGGTCTGGAAAGTCGATGTCTTCGATGGGCTTGGGAGGCATGATGGGAGCAACGAGGGGAGGAGAGGAAGACCGAAAGCGGTGTGCTTTATATGAGTCCCGCAGTCGTATGTATTTGGGTCCACGCCGATTACGCGCAAACCCAGTCAGTGTCCTCGACGCATCGACACCAGACCAATGTCACAAAGAGAACAAACTTTTTTTGAGCGAGAACGCGATCGTCTTTGCGCAGAGATCACCGCAGTAAGTTCTACTATCAGACAACGTTACGGGCACTCAGGAAACCGTCCAGGGATTCGAGGAATTACTGTCCTCGAGCAACGTGTTGAATCGCAAGCTGGAAGAAATGCTTGGGATGACGAGAGAATATGAGACAATTGCTTCCCTCTGGCAAAGCTTCCACGAATTGATGCGTAGTCAAAACCAGTTGCCGGACGATCCCAGAACGGTGCCCGGCACAGGTGCCCACATCGTCTCGACCAGCTCCTCAAAACGTCAATAAGATTGTTATCACAACGACCACGAATACAATAGAGCCAGGGTGAGTTACATCGTCATCATCTCCGCAGCATCTTTTAAAAACTATCCAAGTGCAGGGCAGCAGAAAACAACAGCGCGTGTACGTATTAATCGCAGCAGAACAGGAGAAAAGTATGAGATGCTGTCTTTAAAAAAAAAGTCCTTTATACATCCGCCCACGCGGCCACCTGAACAAGAGACGAATAAGATGTCTTGTGATGTTCGGTCGTCAATCATATGCAACCTACCCAGGAGAACCCTGCAAATTCTTGCTGGTCGCGAGCTGACAACTGACCATGGACTGGTGTCAACGTTGGTTGTTCCCGAGTGAACTCTTCATCAAAGTTACTCGTGTCAGCACTACCGTTCTACCGACTCTTCAAGCATCAGTAATTGGTAGAATTTATGAGTGCTTACGATGGTCGGGAAGTAAGGCGGGGGAATGCGCTTGTTGAACACGTCGTCAAAGTTCACATCTCGGAAAAATGGGTGCCTCTTGATCTCTTCCGCGTCTGCTTTGCCTGAGCCGAGTCGGCGAGCGGGATCCCTTGTCAATAACTGTAGTACATCAACAAGGAGAACGGACCAACGCTAGGAGATATTACCTTTTGCAGGATGGAAACTGCGTCCCTAGGCATAGTGATAGGATATAACGGCTCGTCTTCTAAAATGGCATCAAATATTTCATCCTCGTCATCACCACGAAAAGGTGACTGTCCAAGCAACATTTCGTATGTCAGTACCCCAAAGGCCCACCAATCAACGGCGCGGCCATAGCGTTGTTCAAGGAGAATCTATCCGGCAATGTATCAATGTTGCAACCCCGGAGGGACTACTGTCGTGCAAACCTCGGGAGCCATGAACTCTGGAGTGCCGCAGAAAGTGCTTGTGGTCGAACCATACCACATATCCTCCTTGCAGAGCCCGTAATCCGCAACCTTTACATGCCCGTCAAGAGTCAGCAAGATGTTATCCAGCTTCAGATCTCTGCCGATATAAGCTCAATTTGAATCCCGTACAACATTGAGGCAACTAACCGGTAGATGATCCCATTAGCATGGAAGTATTCCAATGCCAAGAGGACCTCGGACGCGTAAAACTTTGCTTGACGAAGAGAGAATTGTTTGCGCTGAATGTGTAACATAAGATCCCCCCCACTAACATACTCCATCACGAAGTAGACGCGGGTCTCCGTCTGGAAACAGGAGTGAAGACCAAGCAGAAAGGGGTGACGTTCACGGGCTGCAGCCAGAAACACGCGCTTCTCCGAGCGAGTGCTAAACATCCCTATGAGCGACCAGCCTCCGTTAAGGTGCAACACAAGTATCGCACCTTTCGACTTCATCGTTATCGATGATGAACTCCTTCTTCAAGACTTTGATCGCATACAATGCATTACTCCTCTTCTCCTCCGCAAGCATCACTTTACCAAAGTTTCCCTTGCCAAGAACGGCCAAGAAATTGAAATCGTCGAGTCCGACCTTACGCTTACGAGTGGGGGTGCGCTGAGTAGGAGATGTCGTCTGGGGCACAGCGGCCGCCTCAACCAGCTGACCTCGCTGCGGCACATGCTGTGTCGGAGGGGGGGGTGTATGAGGAGGTAAGCCTTGAGGAGGTAAGCCTTGTTGAGGGTACGTTGGTTTCTTTCGCTCAACAATCAGTTTTATGAAGGCCACACATTAATCGTTAAAATTCACCTGAACTGGGGGGATGCTATAGTCTTCCTGTTCATACCCAGTAGGAGCCGGAGGGAGTAATGGCTCGTTCGGATAAGCGGGAGGAACGGGGACTCTTGCTCCAGGAGGTGGCCGCGGTGGAGCACTGGACGGAGGCTGCTGATGATACCGAAGATCAACCCCATCCTGTGTGGGAGTGCGATGACCATAGGGCTCTGCAGGCACTGGAGGGGGTACATCCGCTGCACCCGTAAGGTTTAACCGTTCCGCGCTTTGAGTGACGACATCAACCGGTGGAGGCGGCGAGGCTGGTGACTGGATCTGTGCAACAGGCCTCGCGCTAGCGGTTCTGCCCCCACGTGCCCGGTTGATGTCGCGCCAGTCACGCAGCAGTTGGTTGGCAGTCTCCATTGACATGCCGCAGAAATCGGGGACAAGGTGCGCACAGTTAGCGTGACACGTAATTTCACACTCCGTACATCTTCGGGCGTTCTTGCGACCAAGAGGAAGAATATAACCGCAATGACAGCACCAATTCGCACCCAGGTTGGTGATAGGTTCGAAGCGGTGGGGAATTCGATGGTTGATCTTCTCTCCGTCGTCATCCTATGGCGATAATTAATATTACGAAACAGAGCAAATGAAGGACTGCACATACCCCAGTATTTGATTTAGAGATACATTTCGTAACAACCTTCTCGTAGCATTTCTTGTGACATGTGTATCGACAATCTTCGCATTGATAACCTAGTGCATTGAGCAGGAAGTCGCCACAAAAAGCACAAAGCATGATTTGATAGAATTGCCGTTGAACAAATTTATGGCCATTCATTTCGTGAACTTCGCCTTTGCGCTTCCTAACAGCACCTTGACGGCCGAGACCACCTAGAGCATCCATAGGACGCTTTCTCACGTTCTCTTTGACTATCATGCTGTCAACAGAGTCATGCAGCGCAACGAAACAGAGTACGAACCGAAGTTCAGGTGTAAAG
Source organism: Xerocomus amazonicus (assembly GCA_038089295.1). Taxonomy (NCBI): domain Eukaryota; kingdom Fungi; phylum Basidiomycota; class Agaricomycetes; order Boletales; family Boletaceae; genus Xerocomus; species Xerocomus amazonicus. The sequence continues at coordinate 8,606 of JBBPKO010000397.1, forward strand.
CCAGCGCGCCAGCAGGTTCAACAGCAAACCATGCATCAATTCCCTCGTTCTGACTAGTGAAGCCCATGGATCCTCCTGGCGGACCAGTTGCTCCAGGGCCTAGGTTCAGGGGTGCATTTGCATCGCCGAAGGCACCAGGTTGCCCTGGTGGCTTGCCGACAGGCGAGTCACCATCCATGGCGCCGGCTGTCACCCAACCGCCCTGACCGCTGTCCATCATGACCTTTTGGCGCCTTAGCGCCTCAACAAGATCACTGATACGAATCCAAACGAGACCGACGGGCACGGGGTGCGGTTCTGAAACATGCTTGTCGTAAACTGCGAGTTCGACTTCATTTGCTTTGTCGACAGTGATCTCAAAGTCCTCATTCCAGCGATCCGTGCGGGATGGGTGAGAGCGGGCACGTTGTGTGCCTTCGATCTTGAGGGAAACATAAGTTTCAACAACCTGCTTGGACGAAGAACGAATTCTGGCCAAAGAAGAGATGGGAGGATGGTCGAGTTCGCGAGCACCCTTGATGGTGACAAAAAGCTTGCCGGAGAGTGGCTTGGCGCGTATGTTCTCTTTTCGCTCCCCCCCTGTACCTGATGATTCAATCAAAATCCCTGAGATAAAGAAGGTGGAAGAGTCTCACCGGACCGTTGATCCTCTTCTTCTACATCATCTAGAATGTGTAAATTCTTGTATCGCTTGAGAGCGGACTGCAAGAGCTGGATCTTCCTCTCGCTTTCGACTCGCTTGCTCTCGGCATCCGCACGAGATTTCTTGTCTCCGTCAGCTTGGTATAACTTTGCCATCTTATCAATGCCTTTTTTGTATTGTAACTCAACCTGTAGCTTGAATTCGAGTTGGTGGAGCATCCTGGATATTTTGGCAGTAGTGTGAGGGGTATCGGCTTTGATAAGGTCAAGGTTCGAGTATTGCTTGACCTGTGAAATACCCTCTTCGCTCCCAAGGAGAGTTGTGGAGGTATCAGGGGACCCCGCGGCACGACGACCGGCACCGGAAGGGTCAGAGTCCGTAGGGGGGATTTGGGGCAACGAACGGTCTCTATCGGTGCCACGGCTAGACTTAGTAACGGAGGAAGGAGACAGTGGAGAGGCCCCCGACCGAACAGAATCGTCGCGCTGCTTCTTGCGGGTTTGGAGCTCGCGCAAGGTGTCTTCAAAGTAAGACAGGGAGCGCTCAGCTTCACGAATCTTTGCATCGTTACGTCTTAGGACGTCCGGATTTGTGGTCGCTTGACGAAGATGCCTGGATGCGTCGAGGACTTTGCGTTCAGTTTCAATGCGTTTGAGAACATCTTGTATTTTCTGGTCGAGCTCGTCGAGCTTGCCAAAGAATTGATAAGGGGGTCCGTTCGTCGATGTGAGCGATAAGACGTACCATGACCGTTCAAATGGAAGAGATGGATCCCGTCGTGATCAAGCTTGGACAACGCACTCGATGGTGGCGGACGAGGCTGTGATACGTACGATAACCAACCGTAATTCTTGATTTATTTTCACTTAACTATTTAGTAATCAACGCATATATTCAAATGATATTTTTCTACTCACTTATGCCATGCCGTCCTTTTCCTCCTCCTCCATTATTCGCGCTGCATCTCAAGAACATGCACTCCGCCTCAAAATCACCCACAATATTGTATATGGCTCGCCCTCCGATCGAGTGTACAGTGTCAAAGCGCGTTTACTAAAGGAATTAGATGTTCTCTGGCTATCGGATGTTACTCTCTCTCTTTCCGGTTCGCTCGATGCAGACCAGATATCCCCGCATGACATCGTACGTTCGGGGTTTGTGCGCCATTTCCACGTGCTGCTCAAAATGGCACGCATCTAGCACCCTTTTTTATGTTCATACCCTCATTTCTTGTCCAGAATGCTGATGGGCTTGGTCTTAACAATGTTTCACTCCCTTTTGTCGATGACATAGACGGCCTTCCCAAATGTTGTCAATGATTTCTTATTCGCCCTTAGCTGCATCTAATCCTATCCCCATCAGTGACTCTGACCCCTTCGCGCCCGTTACCCCAGCCATCACGCCCGCACGCCCTTCTGGTCTCCTTGCATCTTGCCTACATTTGGAGGTCCGTTACTGAGCGCAGTAGCAGTTCCGGTCGCTTGATCGAGGAAGCTGGTCCATTTTCTCCAAATCTTTTTCTTCCTGTTGAAGCGCTCCTCAATCGCGTTACCGAGCAGTTCTTAATCCACCACCTCGTGGGGTATGTCATCACTTGGTGAGCGTGGATCAATGCGCACTTGATCATTACAGGCGTTACCCGTTCATCTTCGGACCCTGGTGTAAAGTAGGTCTATTTATGCATCATCTGCCTGGCGCTACACATCATACTTTTCAGAGATTCGATTCAGAGATGCAATACTTTCCTTCCATTGCCTCTTCTATCTTGGAGATAATAGCGCGTTCAGAAGATCGTGTGTTCTTGCTGAAATGCAAGCGTCTCTTAAAGGTATTACCAGTCTGCGATTTTACTATTGATTTGATTGCGCCGTAGATTGCCCGTAGTCAACACAAATGTGTGCTTTATGCCTCGTCTACCGCTTTATCCTCCTGCACGTATGGTGAAGCCTTCAAGCCCCAGGAGGGAGCCGGCGATCTTTCTGCGGCGTCCGCCCTAACAGACGAACAGATTTTGTGCGAAAGTTTGGAGCAACTCTACCGAAGAGGAACTCCTCAACGTCGCTTCAAGGTCGGTCGTATCCGCCCACTTGACTGAGGGAAAGTGTTGTACACGTTGACTCTAGCCCGCATCGACGCCAAAGTTTATCCCGTTTCCGCGAGAGGGCGACGACGACAGTCTGCAACAATTTATAACCGATGAGAGAAACGACAACGAAACCTCCTGGGTCGAACTACCCCAAACTGCAGTGTCCCCCCGGGCGGATTGGGCGGATTGTTCCGAAATGTGGCCAGAAGACGTGGATATGTACACTAAAGAAGACTGGCTTGCAGATGTGATGTGGGGTGGACATGAAGCGGACACCAGTCTGGTGGATGCGATGCTTACGCCACCCGAGTTGGTGTGGGGGGCCCAATCGGCTGGATCTCTTATCGACGTGCCATTAGCAAGCACTATTACGCGTTCTCCACAGGCTCGCTCTTTTACTCTTTATCGCCACCGAAACGTCGACTACCACGCGCTAGACCCGGCTACCAGCGAGATGGGGGACGCCGGTTTCCAGATGGAAGAATCCGGCTTGTTTGCAAACTTAACTCATTCGCCGCTATGGACTGCACATGACCCTTGTTTCTCAGATGAGGATGAGCAGGTGACTCAGGGACTCAGGGATGTCTCTGGAGGTGTTGATAGCCGGACCAGACAGTATGAGGATACAGAATCCTTATTGTTGGAGGACGAGACCGGGGATTGTACTGAAGTGAATCTGGACTGGTTCTAGTACAGTCAGTCTAGCATGTTTGAATGTGAATTAGCCCAGTGCATCCGAGTCCCGAAACACGAGGACAGTGAAATTAATACTCCGACACTCCGACGAATCTACCGTTGATTACAGCGACAACTGAAAAGCAAAACTGACCCGGTCCCCTCCCTCACTCGAGGTCGTCCGCTCCTCCTCTGTGGCCGTTGACGACCACCATTCATCGCCATGCTCCCTTCTAGACGTAACAAGATCGACATCAGCGTGAGCAAGGATCATCCCAACCCATACTACTGTCACATCTCACCCCCACCCGCTAGAAACTGACAGAGGAGGAGCAGAAGCTCTTCCGGCTGTATGGGAAACTACCCACGCACAAGAACATTCTTACCAAGATGCAGAAGGTTTGTCAATCCACCTTCCCTCATCGCCTATTGAACGCACCCTGCATCAGGATCGCAAGTATTTTGACTCGGGTGACTATGCGCTGTCCAAGGCCGGTGTTGCTCCGCAAAACACCGTCGGCACTGCTATTCCCAACCCCGAAAAGTACGTTCCCTCGACATGCTCTATCACACACCGCTCATTTCCAACCCTGTCAGTATTCCTCATGCATCGTCGCCCCCAACGTCACATCAGGGTCTGTCCATTTCACCCACGAATAGCTCAAGTACTGCGCGAGAAAGTTCGCTATCCCAGTCTGAAAGCGGTCCGAGGAACGACAAGGAACCGGACAGCCTCACCAACGAAGAAGCCCAAGAGACAGAGGATTGGCCTTGGAAAACACGTTGATTCTTCTCAACCTGCGTATTGCCTATTCCCGTTGTCGCATTGATCATATCCATTTGTGGCTCAACCCCATGCCCTGTCCCGTCTTTCTCCTGAATATGATGTCTTGACTGCCTTGATCACGTCTATTTGCAGTCATCTTAGTGCTACTTGAATTTGTATTACTACCTGTAGTAGGGTTGTCATGCACTTGCAGCATTCGACTGAAGTTGTACAAATACGTGCACATATGCTCTCTCAACCGTTTCAAAATGTCCATCGAGACTTACCGCAACGAGATCGCTGAGCACTTCAGTGCGGCCGTGGCCGCAGATGATGCTCTGGTCAAAGAATGTAAGCGCGTTTACATCCTCCTATAGCCCACCTGCCCACGCGTCTTTGTGAGGCATGAGCATGTGCAAAATGTACAATCTCACTGTCGAGGACCTCTCTTACAAGTGGCAAGCACTCTCCTACTCCAACACCAACACCCTTGCTATCTTCACGCTTCAATCCGTCCCTGATCTCAAGGCGAGACTACAGCAGGAATTAGGAAGACTCAATGCCTCCAAGCTAGAGGCTGCTTCGCGCAGCGCGGCTGGGCAGCCTCTGAAAGGGCGAAGTAGGGCGAGCGGAATTGCAAAAGTACCGATGACCAAGGGACTCGGTGGAAACCTCAAGATCGGCCCGTTACGCCCGGGCATGGTCAAGCAAGAGGTCCCTGAGTTTTCAGGACCAAGTAAAGTGTTATTTGAAGGCCCACGATCAGATGAAGAATCACGAAAAAGTCGCGCCTGTAAGAGATCATCGGCCAGTGCGCGTGTGTCCTGCTGATCCCCTTGCAAACAAGATCGGTACATGTATGAAAAAGTGACACAAAGGAGTGAAGGTGATCAAATATTCTTTCGGGTTTCACAACTGGACTGATTGCATGTCTGACTAGCCCTGGATGATCGTATTGACGAATTTGCTGATCTCGTTCAGAAATGCTATCGTGTTGATGAGTTTGCCGATCCAAGCGCTGCCACCGAGGTCTGTCTCCCCTGTACGGCTATGGGTATAACTGGACTGATCACCATTCCAGGAAAGTACCACTGTGGTTGGGAGGATAGTCCACGACGCAGAAATATCGTCTTCGGAGGCAAAACTCAATGAGTCTTCTTTAGTCCTCGAATCCTCGCGGATGATGGGGTCTGGTGTGCGAGTCCCGATACGTTTCTCCCCAGAAACTAAGTTGCGGGGTGCGGTCAAAGGTGTCGGTGGCGTGAGCTTCTTCCCTGGTGCAATTGTGGCACTACGAGGGCGAAATGGTGGGGGTGGCTTTTTCCTCGTAGAAGAAATACTGTCGGTACGTTGTTATCCATTCATCTTGAAATTCGCCTCGAAGACGGTTTGCACATGCCAATTCAGTTGCCTCCGATCAGACAGCCTTCGCCGCCTTTGAGTGACGCCAATACTGCCTTTTCCATGTGCATTGCTTGCGGTCCGTTCACCCCAGACACGGACCTAGAATACAAGCCCTGGAGAGGTTTTCTTGACGTAATTAAAACGAGCAAACCTGCGGTCATACTGCTGGTACGATGAAACGCACTCATCTCTGATGACCTAGCTAATGCTTAACGTGCACCCCAGATCGGTCCTTTCGTTCACGCTGCGAATCTGCGTGTCAAGGATGGTGACGTGGACGAGATGCCTCATCAGATGTTTGACCGGCAATTTACCGAGAGACTCCAGGACTATTTATATCTGTCCCCGGGCAGCACGGTACTGTTGGTCCCAAGTATCAATGATACGATCAGCGACCACGCTGTCTTTCCGCAGTGTGAGCTCGGACCTGAGTTCAGCAACGATTCTGTGGGCCCGGCATTTCTGTCCCCGGGGTTCTCTACTGACTACCCGTCGAAAGCGCGTACAACTGCTCCCGAATCCTTGTCGCTTCTCCATCAATGGAATTTCGTTTGCAGTGACAAGCGTAGATACTCTGTTTCATCTTCGCAAAGAGGAGTTCTTTAGACGAACACCAGAAGTTGATTCGACTTCTGAGCCTGTGATGGATGTGATGTCGAATCTCGTGCGTAACATCTTCCAACAGCGAAGGTAATACATTCATCCGTCTTCGAAGAGTGTTTGACGGTCCCGCGATAGCTTTTACCCGATATTTCCTGCGCCATTCGATCTTGCAAATGAAGTCAATCTTGATGTCACGCACTCGGAAGGGATCAAATTAGTGGAGGGCGAAGATGAGCCTGCGCCAGACGTACTTGTCCTCCCAAGTCGCCTAAAACAATTCTCAAAGGTATGGGTTTACTTCTATATGCGATGGGTTGGTTGTCTTCATCCTCCGTTCAGGTGGTGGATTGTACTACTGTCATCAACCCATCGTTCTTGTCGAAAGGTACTTATGGGATATTATCGTATGCTGGTCAAGGGGCAGGTCTGGCAATGGACCGCATAACGGCAGATATATCAAAAGTTTGATGGATATCATATCATCTCTGCCCTCCTGTGCACTGCCCCTGAAACACCCCGGAATGATGGTCCCACAACTTTAACATAGCTAGTGTTTTGGTTATACAGTACCCCATTTGTTTTCGTTCTCACGTACGTACACCTGCACCTTGTTTCCACCTGCAATGTCCTTGCCCAGTATGCCGACTTATCGATGCGGGAAGGTTGGAAAGGACGCATATGACAGGTCACGATATTCGGCGTTGAGCTCTCATCTCCGAGTGGAAAAGAGTGAGACAGGGGTATAGCGCATCAATTCGCTGACACCTCTCCAATGGAGACTTCACTGGTACAGACAGATGCACGTTGGGCCCCCAGATCCGCCACCGTTGACGCATTCTGCTTGGCGGTATCAACTCTGCGAAGTAAACGGTGTGCGAACGTTTGAAAATCAGACGATCTGGAAACACTCACAAGTAGGTATGATTGCAACGGGCTGCGTTTGTAAAACATATTGGGATTGATGGGCTGTGTCTGAACTCGCGAATGTGGTCCGAATGGACGTCGAAACATTCCCGATGCGATGTGACTTGCGAACGTGCACCGCAAGATGAAGAACGAGAGATCCGAAAGAAACGGTCTTCCATGACGGTCGCTTATTAGAGGATCGGAAGAGGGGTTTCTTTGCCATTGGCTTGTGATTACTATGATTGGTGGAGGCAACCTTAGATGCTTAACTTGAGACGAACGTTGTATCCTCACTCGTCATGTATGGAGAAAGGGATCCTCGCTTGAAGTATCAAAGCTCCAGACAGATGATATCCATCCCAGGTCAAATAATACAATGAATTCACTCCCATGCATTGGGCTCAGCTCTCACTCGGACCGTTGAGTTCGTTCGAATCAGGCATCGTCAAAACATCAGCATGCACAGAAAGATCAACAACACAAACTGCAAGGAGTGTGATATAAACATTATCGTCGGGTGAGCCAAATAGCATGGCACGCTATCAAGGCTCCAGGTACTTCGCATAAGAGGGTTTTTTTCTATTGTCCTCCAGCATGGTGCGAGCCTGTCTCGGATATTGTATCTGGGTGCTCGCCCGACGGCCTTTCATCAATCTTGTATCAGCCACTAGCAGATCAGATGACAAATACCCCTTACTTGGACTTCAAACCGTCTGCCGCTTTGAGACCTATCATTGTTGCATCCGCGACATGCTTCGCGAAACTGAGCGAGTAGAAAGGTGCATTATATGGCGATGCCGATTCTGTGGGTGTTTGTGTACTTTGCCTCTTGATTGGCGTTGAGGGCGACTCGGAGAGGTAGTCTGGATCGCCCTGGAATCTATGTGAAAGGCGACTATTAGCTATACCACCCTGAAACGTGCGCTGATGATTGCGACTGGAACTCACATATCGTCTGCTAACCCGACCCGGGGTGGCCCCGACGTTTTCAATTCCCTGTGTCCGATCAGACCCATTGACGACCAACGGGTTTCACACTTACTGAGGACCGGAAGGGGGGTCCGCTTCATTTTGGCTGGGGAAATATTGAGCGTCCCTCTTCACTTGAGGGGGTGCAGGGATGGACATGACTGGGACGAGGACGCCCATAACGAAGGCTACGAAGAGTGTAGAGCGGCAGCGCATCTGAAAAATGCTGGTAATTTTCAAAAGAAGTTAATAAACGAAGGTGTCGTCGGGCCGTCAACGGCAAGCTTATGGTAGTTAGAACAAACAAAAAGGCTGACGAAGAGTAGACCGATTAGATCAGTATGAAATAGGGACATAAACTCACTAGCCAGTACCCTGCGAGCCAAACGTGGGAGAGGAAGGCCGCAGAACTCGCGAGCAAGGTGGGCCTATATATGACCGCAAAAAGGACAAGCGTAGCGAAACCCGGGTGGATTCCGGGTGGATATGGACTATGGACGCGATCCACCCGTGTTCCGACACATTTGTCCCTTTTCGAATGTGGCACTCTTGGCGGTGAACAGACAGCTTACAGATTAGATGATTGGTTGTACCTGGAGGTGGGTGCACGCACGTTCACCATCGAGTGAAGTGGAGTCACGATTTTGAATTAGTGAGCAACAGGGACCGCCTTCAATATGTGATGTGACTTCTGAACTGAAACATTGATGGTTGCTTCTCCTCACTCAGATCGCAATTCCCAGGCGCCACATTCGCGAAAGGGTTCATCCTCATCATGTTGCAGATGAAGCTGCAGCGCCACGCTTTTGGTGGTACTGTAGTAAGAGCATGAGAATAATTAATGATTGCAAAATTGAATTGTGATATCGCCAAATACGTGAACCGAGCAAGTGATATTTTGTAATATCTTAGTGGAGGTATATAGTGGGGGCTCTCCAATATAGAGTGTAATCAGCGCAATGACACGGTGACATCCCCGACACGCCCTGACACTCAAGTGAAGACAGTAGATCACCCTCCTGTGTACTGAGTACCTCTGTCACAAACACAAACAGTTTTAGACCCCGTCGCCTCCCGTCCTTGCTCCTCATCCTTGCCTGTATCGCCTGTTATCGCTCCAAACATAGCTCACTGATGGTCATCAACACGGCTTTATGAGCCCGACCTTGAACCCGTTCTCTGTCACGTTCCCTTCCTCACACAGGGGTGTCCAGAAAATTGATCTTCGAGTCGGCATCTTGCCCATCAATTCGCATCCATCAGATGAGCCCGCTTTGCGTGTCCTAGTCTCGGAAAGTAGGTAAAATCTTGCGCTGCATACAGATGAAAGGCGAGATCAGATCCCCAAGCTAGTCAACGACCTAACACGCTTCAACAACATACCTGGTCGAGGTACTGCTCATCCGGCGCTTGCAGCCCGGTATGAATCGGCCACTCAGCAACGGGCTCTCGACCTGCTTCACCGCTTCCGATCCTGCCTGCTCCGCATCGTGCTCCATCACGATCGTACTGAGCTTTTAGTTGTCTAGATTGTACTCGAGAGAAAGGTAGTAGTCAGAGCCTTGGACAAAGGTCAGTCAATGTGGATATGCCCATCGTTGCACAAGCCCGGCCTACTCGATCCTACAGGGATGAGGTTGGGGCAACGGTGAAGGGGAGCGAGTGGGGCTAGTAGACCGTGCCTGGGTGCAAACACTAACGCAAGCGTATCAGCATGCGAACGGGGTCCCTGGCGCGAGGAAAAAACGGTGGGCAGTCCGCACTCATTGTCGTTGTCGTCGTAGCCGTGTGTGGCACTCCCCGTCTGTGTGTCGCCCCCGCTGTCCGCGCGCACCAGTTATGTTGCCATCATGGTGGTGGTAGTAGTAGTAGTGCTACAGGGTCGCAGCACTCAAATTTCCCCGTTGTCGTCGTGTAGTGGTAGTGGCCACATGCACCCCACCATTGCCATCGCGCGTCATCGTAGTTGCGGGTTTGTGATCAAGTGAGTAAGGTTCAGAGGGGTTGCATAGACGGACACGAACGGGTGGGCAAAAACGGGTGGGTGCAAACGTGTAGTGCGAGGCACTGGAACAGGGGCGGACGGCTGGGTACGATTAACGGGTACGAACGGGTTGGGCGTGACCGAGTAGGGCGCAAAGGGGTTGGATGAGGGGCGTACAGGGTTAGGTGAGATGCGTACTAGCTTCGAAGCCGGGCCGGTGCAACACTGTCATCGTCATCGCCGGGGCGAGGAAAAGACAGCTCCAAGGATGAATTCATAGTATTTCGTCCTGTAAGCAACAAGATCTAGAGGCGCCTGGAGGTCATCGAGAGATGCTTGCACGTCTGGTGATATGTGTGCAGTGAGAAGCTGGGGTTCAACGTACCGGCAAGGACTTTACGCCTGCTCTGGGGAAATCCGTGCGCTTTGTCTCAATGGTACGGATCCAATCTCTCGGGACTCCTCGCTGACTGCTTCTCACAATATGAATATAATGTTAATGTTCACTACAATACCCAACCCCCACCATTGACACAAATCATCTGCGATCGTCTGCTCTCAGTTCTCTTTCTCGCATTCCGACTGCTCAAGAACTTGCCCGAAGGCCTGCTGTCCTACTCATGTTTTGTTACTATCTCATGCAGGGCACACCGGACACTAGCATACGTGATTATACTGTAGGAACACTTGTGATCTTGCAATATACCACGAGAGAATATATCGTATTATCCATTATTGAATCGCTTGGTCGCTTTGTGTCAACTTAGGATGACCAGGTCAGTTCCTAGACTGGAACACTACCTTGTCACAATTTTGCGATTTTTGTGATGGAGATGTTATTAGCGGAGGTGGGAACTGTAGCGGTAAAGCAGGACAACGAGATCTCGCGACTTGGGGGAGACTGCCCGTTTTGAACGTTGACTATGGGCGAGGGCAAGTCCACGAAACGGAACAGAGACGCCTTCAAGGACAGAAACTTCAAAAAGAAACACAGGTCTTCCCAGCACGACCCAGACAGAAAGAACCGTCGACAGAGCGCCCGTAGTTCGGTCCGCATCACTGACGATGATCCTATCGACGACGACATGTGGGTCGAGAAGAATATCGACATTGACGGCGAGCAGGTCCATATACCCCAGTTTCGCCGTAGTACATGCTCATGCTACTGAACCCTCAGCTCCTCGCAAAGGACATCCCAACCGCAGAGAGTCTCAAGTCGGCCTCGACGGCACAGGCATCCGAAGAGGATCCCAACCTTCCACCAACCACTGCCACAGGATCGAAACTCCAGCGCGATGAATGGATGCTTTCCCCACCTTCCAGCACGCTCGGCCCTTCCAGCTCTGCAGACCGACCTCTTGCTCAACGGTTTCCCTCGGGCGATGACTCCTACACAGACAGCTACGGCGAGTCCTCTGCTAATGCACGGACACTCGGCGGTGCTGTCGACTTCTTTTCGTCCCTCGGCACAGAGAAGAAACGCAAACCACAGCCGGACAAACCTGACCCCGACAAGGTAACTTTTAGTGTCTGCTTCCACTCCAATTCACAAGTTTCGTTCATTGCAGCACAAAGTGAGCGATCGCGAACTAAATGTGGACCTTCGAGAGGGGAGCAGCGCCAGCGCGAATGCTCCCACACCTGGAGCAAAAGCTATTGTCCCTGGCGGCCCAGGTTCTCAATGGCGCATGATGCGTCTGCGCCGAGTTTACGAAACCGCAGAAGAAGAGAGTCGGCCAGTTGAGGAAGTTGCGCTTGAGCGCTTTGGCACGATGGAGGCTTTCGAGGAGGCCAAGGAAGAACGAATAACAATAGATGAGCGGGAAGGCAGACGCAACGCACAGAAAACTACAAGCCACAGAGGTAGAGATCGTGAGGTTAGAGGCGAGAAACGCTTCATGTTTACAGACATTGGGGCCAGCGGCGCGTCAAGTCGTAGTTCCTCATTTCGTCGTCCTGTCACCGCAGATGATAGTGCACCAACGACCCCCTCCTCCGCCTCTGGGACAACCAAACAAGTCACGGACCGCAGGTTTGATGCACTGCGTTTGCCCTCACAGGCGGCCTCGCCGCTGGCTCAATCACATACACCCGTTCCTCGCGTCATGACACCGTCCGTCGCTGCGGTTTCCACCACACGTGCAATGTCCCCGTCGTCTTTGAACAAACTTCAGGCACAAGTATTACGCGCAAAACTCATGAATGCTCCAAACGCAGCACAGCTTGAAGAAGAATACGAGGAACAGTTGCGGAAAGCCATCGGTGAACCCGGACAACCAATCGTAAGGACTAAGGTGGAAGTGTTGCCCACCTTGGACGTACATGGACGTTTGTATGACGTAGGTCATGGCAAAGACGATGCTGCACCCCTGCCGGGTAACCGTAAGAAGAAGGAAAAGGTTCCATCCTCCATTTACAATTGTTTTGACTGGCTCAATAAAAAATTTTCAGTTCGAAACTCGCGACCCAAAGACAGGTGATGTTGTGCGTTACAATGCCGACGATGATGAAATTACCCTGGGAGAGATGTTGCGCCAAGAACGTTTCGGTGCGGGTATCTCTGACCAGAAAAGTTTGGATGCCCAATATGCCAGGGCTTTGATGGGTGATGGTAAATTCGAGGTCAGTCCTATTCGTTGAACTTTTCACAAGTTAATCGTTTCGTGTTAGAATGACCTTGATTACATCGACGATAACGCTGACCGTCTCGCAAGGCAAAAAATGCGTTCCGATGCTATGAAGCGGCAATTCGCCATCAACGGTATATCCTTTGACCGTCCGATTTCTGTGCATGCCCTAACTCTACTTTTTTGCATCAGACTATAAACGTACCCAGAAAGTCTTGGCATCGTGTCAGTTCTGCTACGGCGAGGATGACTCACCACCCAAAGCTCCTGTTGTGGCAATGGGAACACGTGTTTACCTTTCTCGCACCCTCACTGAGGAACTTCTGGAAGGACATTGTCTTATAGTTCCTATTCAGCATCACCTGACGATGCTTGAAGCAGATGACGATGTTTGGGACGAAGTTCGGGCACGTTCCACCTTTGATCGAGACGAAACTAGTTACTCAGTTACTCCTATAGAATTTTATGAAGAGTCTCATGAAGATGTTTGCGGAGGAAGACAAGGGCGTCGTATTCTACGAAACGGTGATCAACCTCAAATGGCAGAGACACACATGCATCGAATGTGTGCCTCTTCCTTGGGTACAGTACGACGATATTCCCCAGTACTTCAAGGTAAATTTTTCGCACTGGATTTTGTTCTGGAAAATAAATCGGGCCTAGGAATCCATACTGGCATCTGAAGCTGAGTGGTCTCAGCACAAAAAGGTTATCGATTTCTCTGCGCGTCCAGGGGGATTCCGTCGCGCGATGGTCCCCAACTTGCCCTACTTTATGGTACAATTTGACTACAAGGGTGAACGTGGATATGGTCATGTTATCGAAGGGACTGGGGAGTCGGCTGCTCTCGGAGAGGAAGATGGTGCACTCGACGAGGGAGAGAAGGGAGGAGGTGAATTCCCCAGGTAGGCCTACCATTGCTATGTCATCTTGCTTGTCTGCTGACTGGCTGGCTACAGGTATTTTGCGGGGGAGATCATAGGGAATGTAATGGGCATTGAACCAAGGCGGTGGAGACGACCGAGAAGAATTGACCGCCGGCACTACAAGGATCAGATAGACAAATTCAAGAAAAAGTACGACAAGTATGATTGGACTGGGTTGATTGGTAAATAGTAGGGCTGGCGTGCAAGTACTTGTAGTAGTCGTCGACTGATGGTGGGAATATGCAATGTCACTCTGGATGAACGCCATCGCAACTTGCTCAAGATTCAATGCACGTATACGAACATCCCGCTATGCCACTACGGCACGCGATGTTGTGGGGCGCGTTGGGTATTCCAACACTATGGCCTCTAGGAGGCTGCTGAGCACCCCGGCATCCAACGAGCCCTCCTTACGGCGTTCGTACCTTTATGGTTGGTTCCTTATGGTTGGCTCTACTCTGCTCTATTGATTTATTCACTATTACAGTCCCTGCCTCATCGGACCGCATGCTTCAGAAATCCCTTGGCCTTGGCGTCCTTCCAGATGTTGTGATTTATGACCTCGAGGACAGCGTTCCTCCCACTTTACACGAAAAGGCGGCGGCAAGGCGACGGCTGAGCCAATTCCTACATGTCTGTGTTCCCACTTATTGACGTGGCATTCGTGTTCACGAAGAGCGATAGCGGACACCCAAAGAGAACCTGCCTGCCCCCGAGCGCGTGGCGGTCCGACTCAACGATACGAGCACTCCCTTTTTCGAGGACGACATAACCGAGATTGTTCGTACCTTGCCTCGTCTCGTTGTCTCGCCCCTGCCACGACCTGACACAGACTATTTGGAATAGCTCAGGCACCCTTCTGTGGGCACCCTCGTTCTGCCCAAGATACACACCGTCCAAGATTTGCATTATGTTTCACGCGTCATAGACAGTTTGAATTCGCCTGTCACTCCGCTGCTCATTGTGGCTAGCGTAGAGAGCGCACGCTCCGTTGTAAGCTTAGGAGACATTGCGGGCTGGAAGTCCGAATTCGGGCCTGAGAGGGGGGGGAAACTGGCAGCACTTCTGGCAAGTTCACTACACCGTTCACTTCAGAATGCTAACCGACAACGCTAGTTTGCTGCAGAAGATTGTATGTCTGTCTGCTTAATCCCGTTGGGGTTCGACATATGACCGTTGGTACAGACTGCGCCGATGCGTCTGTAGTGCGGACGTCGTCTAGACAGGAATTACTCTTCGTACGTTCACAGGTTGTGATCACGGCCAAGGCCTTCGGGCTAGAAGCCATAGATATGGTAAGTAAAAAAAACCTTGTTCTCTGTTCTGGGGTCTCACTAGTATTTTAGGTTTGCGTGAACTACAAGGACCCAGAATACCTGCGGGAAGAATGCGAAGATGGCAGGCGACTAGGCTTCACTGGGAAGGTATGTTTGAATTTTCATCTCCGATGACTCGGCACCCATACGTTCGATCGTGGCAGCAAGTAATCCACCCGAACCAGGTGGCGACTGCCAACTCATCCTTTGTGCCCACTTTTCACGGTGAGGGGATTTACTGTTACGAATCTGGAGTGGCAACCTCTGATCGAAAATGCAGAAATCCTCCGTGCAGCCAAGATCCTCCATCAGATGAACATTGCGCATTCCAATCAAAAGGGTGCGGTTGGACTTGAAATGGAAGGCGGAGGTAAAGAGATGATTGATGCACCCATGCTAAAGCAGGTGGGCAGTGCCTCATTGTTTGAAGACACGTTTTATAATGAATATGATACAGGCGGAGAAGGTTATACGACTTGCGCGGGCTGCTGGATGCGATATCCCTCATGTGGAGTGATTCAGTGGTGACGAGATAAGGGCTATGCAAAGCTGTAGCAAAGCTGTAGCACAGCAGTTAATTAACTACTACCGAAATGGTTCAGCACGAGTCAGATCCAATGGGAAGAACGGACGGACCCAGATATAACTACCTGACCCCGAAAAAAAAAACAATACGCGTCTTGACACGTCTTTCCTTTGTTCTTTTCATCCCTCAACTAAATTTCCCCATCACAACCTCATCATGAGTACCAACAGAGGCGGTGGCAACCGTGGCCGCGGTCGTGGTCAGTCCCGTGGCGGTGGGCCACCCAGAGGTAGCAGCCCCAGTGGCTTTCAAGGAGGCAGGTCTGGCGGCGGTGGGCCAACAGGTGTGGGACCCTCCGGATCGGATGCTGTGTTCAGAGGTCCCGCCTCTGTTGACCAACGCCTTGCCACCCTCGACGCGACGCTGGCTCAAACGTTGACTTCCATCCAGCACAAGCCCGACCGACCGACCCGTCCCGGTTTTGGGACACTCGGTAAACCCGGGGTTCTCCGTTCCAACTTCTTCGCTGTCAAGTTTCCAAATACCGCAACCATCTATGACTACCATGTCGGCTTTTCCCCGAACACTGACTTGAAGAGCATCAAAACTCGTCTGTTCGAGTTGCTTGAGCAAAGTACCCAAGCGGGATGGGG
>JBBPKO010000398.1:0-24633 GCA_038089295.1 Xerocomus amazonicus
TTGTAGATTTCTGGATTGAGAGTAAAGAAGGCCGTCATAGCCATTCCCCAATGTGGTACATCCTGTGAGTCACCAGAGAAGTCACCGGGCAGTCCGGCTTTCAATTCAATAGGGTGTGGGGGGGCTCCAAGAGCTTCCAAAGCTTCTTCCATAGCGGGTGGGGGAAAGGGGGGAGGGTGTGGGGGTGCGAGGGGTGTGACGTTGAGAGGAGAGAGCTCTTCTGCAGGAAGAGGGATATCCTCGTGGATTGGAGATGGAGAAAGGTAAGGGGAGGAATGAGAATGAGTAGCAGAACTGTTGTCATCGCTACTTGACGAAGGGGGACAGAATATGGGTGGAATGCTGGTGTTTGATAACCTCCAGCAAGGAAGAAGCTAGTTCTTTTGTTACACTTTGAGTATCTTGTCGATGGTTAAGTCAAAAGATACTACTCAAGGCTTTGAGGCGAAGTCTCATGGCAATAAGGACAAGTCTAATTCAACGTATGATTGCATAGAACTAGCTTACTGTTATTGGTACAAAGGCACTATCTTATATACTACTCCCAGTGGTGCACAGACCACCCTGACTAAGCGTTATCATAGCGATCTATGGGGCTACGATTAGGATCGGTTGGGGATTGGGGAGATAGCAATCGCATGGAGATCGATAGGGAAAACAAGGCATGATAACGATCATTGCCTAGAAGGAAAAACGGTGTCCATCGATAAGGGGAGATCAGATCATGATAAGAAAGATAAAAGTGACCAGTGAAGGGGATAGAGGAAAATCAAGAAAATCGTAACAGAGAGTTGCATGGGAAGATGCATAGAGCTGGAGGAGGGGATTCCGGAGTAGAGGTGATTATTGGGCTATATCTCAAGACCAGGAGGGAGAGGGGAAGGAAACAGTTTTACTTTGTGCAGGAAGACTAACCAGAGAATTCATATGAGATGGACTTGCTAGATCTGCAACCAATGAGAGGGGTGTTACGATTTTCTGTAGTGTTACACCGAGTAGTCATTCTCGGTATGCTTTACTGTCTAACGTTCATCATCTTCACCCTATCCTTCATATGTCCCACCCCACTGGAAGTCGCTTATACCCTCCTGGCCGTTCCCCTTATCCACTTGGCAGTCCTTACGGCAGGACCCCTATGCATTTCCCCCATCGTTTGCCTCATGTTCCATGTCCTGGACTGGTAAGCCCTTGCCCCATGTCCGCTTGTAGTATTACCCTTTGCCCATGGGATACCCATTTCCCTATTCCCCATTTGGGCCGTCTTCTTTGCTTCTCCTGTATGCTTCTCTTCTCTGCAGTAGCTTCTCTGCTTCTTCTACTGTGGATGTACTTCTCTTCTTCTCCACAGCATGCTTCTTACTGCGCATGCTGCTTCCCTTCTGACAGATGACCATTCTTGTACAAACCCTTGACCCAGGGTTATGGACTATTACCATATACATATATACATAGCATGGTCTGTGCGCCATTATCTATAGTATAAGTACGTACATACACAAGGGGAATGTCTCTTATCTGTATTCTCACCTTTACAGGGCTAGGCTTAGGAACCTAGCTCAATACTATCTTCCTTTATCGTTCCCTTGGATCCCGTCATCTATGACCTCCATCCTAAAACCTATCCTCTGAGATCCCCTTTGGAATACGCCATCTGAAGGCCTCCAATCCCGGGATATAGCTAAGTTGTATCCAAGATGATCAATGTTGACATCTTTCTGTCTCAAGGAAGTAGCCTCATAACAAAAGAATATGGATCATCCTCGTACTGTACTATCAAGCCTGTACCATCCACTACATCACCTCTTCCAATATGTTCTCATTCTTCACCAATGCCTTCACTGATCCCCCCTCCTCATCCCAACAACGAGAGGACAGTCGAAACAAATCATCAGGATCCACTACGCCTGGGTCTCCCCGTCTCATCACCTTCTCCACTGGGGAACAACAAACTTCACCTACAGAAAGGTGGTATCACTCTGGACCTGGACCATCCATGCCAAGGTTGGCATGTTTAATATGAGAAGCAGGAATGCCTCCTCTAGGAGCCTCCTTCACCATCACTCCAGGAGTAGCCTGCCCCCCTCAATCTGTAGCCAGTAGAGCCTTCTGAAGAAGAAGTCAAGAACATCTCACACAGGCAGCACGAGAACAACGAGTAGAACAAGCAAGGACAATAGTGAGTCAGGAAAACCTCACTCTTATGAACATCTCCCCCCTTGAAGGATTTTCCAATCTCTCCTCTACCTCTCCCAATCAACCACGAGCCCCTCCCCCTCCAACTATACCAGTACTCCCATCAGCAGCCCCATGCCCATCCCGACAAATCCCTGACTCACTGAGCTCCCCCAGGTTCCTCAAACGGAGGACTCTTACCGAACCATCATCCTCTTCATCAGATGACGATGAAACTCCTTCTCCTTCTCCACCACCCTCACCTATGGAACAAGGACAACCAGAATCACCCATATGTCCTCCCACAATTTACTTTGACACACAAGAAGAATTAGAAGCCACACTCCCCAGAGATTTCTCTGAGCTAACCAGTGATGCGATGATTTGGCCTATCCAGATGGATGGGCATTTCTCATTAAATGAAGGCTTATATGATGATACCTCAAGGAGTCTTGTCTTCTTAAACAAAATGACTAAAAGAAGAGGACCAGCCTTCGCTGAACGTTGGTATTGACTCATTCAAGAAAAAGGAGATGAATATCATGGTCGTCTGTACCAAACTATTAAGGACGATTTCAAACACATGTTTTTCCTGTTCAATGCAAAAGAGGAAGCTCGACAAAAGCTCAAACGCCTTTGACAGAATTTGACACAACCTGATGGTTTCTCCCTCTTTTTGTCCTCATTCCAACTCCTTGCCACACAATCTGGGGAACAAGATGATTCCTCCCTGATTGACTCCTTCGCCACTGGCCTTGATCCTACACTCACTCAAATGATTCTCTCCATGCCGGAGGTCTCCACAATGCTTGCTAGTTGGTGTTCGGCTGCCTCCACTTTTCATGCTCAACAACAACGAATGTGTGACCTCCACAACCCCTCACCATTTTCTCGAAGGAAACCCTCTTTTCCCAACAAGTCACCCACCCCGGCCTTACTGTCCCCCAACAAGATCGCTCATATCCGCCACACCATCATCCAGCAGTGAACGCCTTTGCCTCTCTTGCCCATTATTGACTTCGATGAGCGCTATCTTCATCTACTAGTTGTGATGACCCCTACTGTCACTGCCATCTCTTGTCTGATGCTGACCCAAGATCAGTTCGAAATGCCACCCCCCTTCTAGTGTGCTACTTTCCTTCCCCCAACTCCGCTTGTCACCACAAAGTGATATGTTGACGTCGCAGTTCAGACATCCCCCCTCATGGCTGAAAGGCCAGTTACTACTATCGTGGCAGTCTCTTCTCTCTCTCCTTCTTCCTCCACCTCCTCCCTTGTCAATGATGTTGATCTGCCCCTTTCAACTTCAGCACCAACTTCCCCTCTCATTCTCAGTGGTCTTACACTTGGCCCATATTCCCCTCTTGTCATCAACACGATTGACCTTCCTCCGTCCCCCCTTGTGCAGGACCTTGTCGACATCTCTCTTCTCTCAGAACCGTCTTCTCTTGCTGAGGCCTTAACCTTGGGGAAGCCACTGTCCCCCTGCTGGCTCGATAAGTTGAGAGCCATTCATGCCACTATCCCTCGTTGCCCCTGCCTCGCCTCATCGGCCATCACCACCCTTCGTTCTATCCTCGTTGCCTCCTCTTCCCCTTCACTCCTGGATACCCTGCTCACCCCTTTGTGGTCTCCAGTTCTCTCCTCTCAGATTGTTTCTCTTCTGCCTTTGGTCGCCTCCTCGCCGGTCACCACCCCATTGGTTTCTTGCTGTTCTTCTCCTACTCCTTCCTGCCCATCTCTGCAGTTAGATCCCATTGTCCCTTCATGCCTCTCCTGGGCTGACGCCAATGACAACGATGCATTCCTCTCTGGCCCCCTTCTCTTCTCCTGCAATCTGCCATCTCCATTTCTGGCTGATATGTTTGACACATACCTCGTCGATCTTACCCTTCACCCCCATTCTCAGGAGGATCACCGCTGTGCTTTCCTCTTTTTCTCTGCCCTTCCATTGTCGCCTGCTCCTTGTTTCTCTCTGGCCCTCTCCCTTTCCCTGCCACTCTCGCCACAGCCCCTTCGCATCCTTGGTCTTCCGTCCCCTATCTCCCCCCTTCCTTGTCATATGACAGGTGTGTCCAGTCTGTGGTTCACGGACTTGCTTCTGCCATCTCCCCCTCTATCGTCCCCTGTCCTCGTCTGTCCACAATGGGTCCCTTCTCCCCTTGCCTGTCTTTCTCCCCTTTCTTTTTCCCCCTCTTCCTCTGTGGAGTCCTTCTGAGTTGTTTTGGATATCCCCATCGTCGGTGCCTCCAGTCTTGTCTGGGGGGTGAATTTCCTCTGTCTCTGTCCTTCCCGACGACCCACCACCCCTCCCATCTTCCTCATCCCTTGTTTTCTCCTTCAAATCTATTTCCCCTGAATGTGTATTTCTACAGATGTCTGCAATGACATTAAACTAGGTTTCCTCTTCTCTTGTGTCTGATATGTCCAAAATGACATTAAACTAGCATAGCCCTTAGCACAGCGTAAAACTGCTAATAGTCCTACAAAAAGAAGAAAACGAAGAAAACCGTACGTCTGAAATGACATTAAACTAGGTCTCCTTCCCCTTTGGTTGTGGCACATCCAGCGTGATGTTAAACTGTGATCCCTCTCTTCTCGGTTTGGATCTGGTATGACCTTAAACTGTGCTCCTCCTTTCCCTCTGTCGTGGATGACCGACATGTTGTTAAACTGTCACTCCCGGGTTGGAGTTCTCCCATACCCCCATTCACACCTTAGAAGTGAGCAGTTATAATTCAAAATTAAATAACCATAGGACCTGGGTAGGTTGTTAAACTGCCTCGGGCTTAACTGCTCATGTGGGTATGGTTAGCTCATGGTTCCCTCTTCGGAGGTCGAGCAAGGATTGGCACCCTTCGCTCTACCCCTCCTTCTCTCCTCTCTCGTTCGTCCCGGGTCTGGCAAACCTGTCTCGTATGAACCCTCTGGTTGGTTTTCCTGCATGAAGTAAAACTGCTTCTTTCCTCCTCCCCCCTGGCCTTGAGGTATGGCCCGACAATCACCTCTACCCTGGAATCCCCTCCTCCAGCCTCTTACACCTGCTCTTCTCTTCTTCCCCTGAACTGATGGCTTTCACTGAGGGCAGCATGGCACTCCTGATCTGCAGGATTCCCACCTTACACTCTGATAAAGCAGACTTCTCTTAAGAGCCCCATCCTCTCCACTCCGGAATGCTGCATTGGCTTCTTTTGATCTTGGCACCGGTTGCCTCTTTTATTTTCCCTCTCTTCCAACAGTTTATAAGGATTCCCATGGGACGATGGCATCAACATCATACATCATGTCCTTCGCCATCTCTCACCTCTACACCCACTCCCGCATCAACTGTCACTTCCATTCCACTGTCCTTGACCTTCCAGCACAAATGTCCTTCCTGCAGGACCTTAATCCCTATGACTTCTTCACCATGATTCATGTTTGTCACTGGAATCGCGTTCATTGAATTCATAGCTGCCCTCACTGCTTGGAGATTTTCTTTGCTCAAACAACGATCACTCTGGATGCCCTATGGATGGGCCATGTTTGTCCTACTCCAGATGACTCCTACCTCTCTCTAGTACCATTGCATTTTGAATCTCTCCCTCTAGTTCACACTTGGTGTCCTCCTCTCATTCCCTGTTCAGAAACGTCCCCTATTGCCCGCGCCTTCTACGAATTCATGCTTGTACAACAATGCTCCCTCCAGGCTGTCTTTGGCTCCTCCAACCCTCCCATGTTCGCTGAAGTGTAGGACCTCCTTGACGAAGTTGAAGTTGAGTTCGTCTGTCTCCCCGATGATTCCCCCTAGGGTTTTGGTTTTTCCTTTAGGGTTTTTCAGGCTGGTGCTCAAAATCTAAAGATGGAGCTAATGTTACGATTTTCTGTAGCGTTACACCAAGTGGTCATTCTCGGTATGCTTTACCGTCTAATGTTCATCATCTTCACCCTATCCTTTGTATGTCCCACCCTGCTGGAAGTCGTTTATACCCTCCTGGCCATTCCCCTTATCCACTTGGCAGTCCTTATGGCAGGACCCCTATGCATTTCCCCCATCGTTTGCCTCGTGTTCCATGTCCTGGACTGGTAAGCCCTTGCCCCGTGTCCGCTTGTAGTATTACCCTTTGCCCATGGAATACCCATTTCCCTATTCCCCATTTGGGCCATCTTCTTTGCTTCTCCCATATGCTTCTCTTCTCTGCTTCTTCTACTGTGGATGTACTTCTCTTCTTCTCTACAGCATGCTTCTTACTGTGCATGCTACTTCCCTTCTGACAGATGACTATTCTTGTACAAACCCTTGACCCAGGGTTATGGACTATTACCATACACGTATATACATAGCATGGTCTGTGCACCATTACCTATAGTATAAGTACGTACGTACACGAGGGGAATGTCCCTCATCCATATTCTCACCTTTACAGGACTAGGCTTAAGAACCTAGCTCAATACTATCTTCCTTTATCGTTCCCTTGGATCCCATCATCTACGACCTCCATCCTAGAACCCATCCTCTGAGATCCCCTTTGGAATACACCATCTGAAGGCCTCCAATCCCGGAATATAGCTAAGTTGTATCCAAGATGATCAACATTGACATCTTTCCATCTCAAGGAAGTAGCCTCGTAACAAGGGGAAGAGGGGGAGAGTGAAGAGTGTCAACCTTGCTCAACCTCTGAAGGGATCTGTGGGCTAACCATACCCACTTGAGCAGTTAAGCCTGAGGCAGTTTAATGACCTACTCGGATCCTCTG
The DNA here is from genome assembly GCA_038089295.1 of Xerocomus amazonicus. NCBI lineage: Eukaryota > Fungi > Basidiomycota > Agaricomycetes > Boletales > Boletaceae > Xerocomus > Xerocomus amazonicus. Next base: position 6,909 of record JBBPKO010000398.1, read on the forward strand.
GTTATTTCATTTTGAATTATAACTGCCCACTCTAGGTGTAAATGGGGGTATAACTATACCAACCTGGGAGTTCCATCCATCGGTATCCAAACCATGAACTGGAAAGAGTGAACAGTTTAACATCATGCCCAGGATGTGTGGGCCATCTCAAATAATGACCTAAAGGAAGCAGTTTAAAGCCATGCTAAGGGCTATTGCCAATAAACCAAATGTCCCCACATAGAGCAGTTTATCCTCATACTTAGGAGATGAACCATCTTGCAGCAATGATTTGGACATGAACAGTTTATACTCTTATTCAGGAGTTCCCATGAGAAAGGTGGAGGAGAGATATGGAAAGGACAAGAAAAGGCAAAAAGGACAAAAATACCCTCCAAGCAAGACTGGAGGCACTAATGATGGAGAAGAAATTAAAAGAAGAAAGAGGGGATGGGGGATGGAGGAAGGGGGATGGCAGCAGGAGACAATAGGGAAAGGGACAACAAGTCTATGAACCATAGAGAAGAAAGACCAGCAAGGCAAGGAAGGGGAGTAGGCAACAAAGGAGGGGAAAGGCCTAAGATACAAAGGAGTCAGAGGGGAGACACAGACAAGAGTGAAAGAGTGGGGGAAGAACAGGGCCAGGGTGAAAGCAGCACATCCACAAAAAGGAGAAATGCTGTCAGGTGATTGGAGTGAGACAGATGGACGGTCTGGGTATCATGAAGATAGGCTGAAAAACAGTCAGCAGGAAAAGGAGAAGGTGGTGGTGGGGGGAAAGATGCTAGATTGGCAAGATAGGCATCAAACAGATCATCCAGGAAAGGGGAAAGAAGAGGGGAAGAAGTAGAAAAGAGGAGGGGACCGGAGAGAAAAGTGTCATCAGCGATGTCATTGGCCTAGGAAAAGGTGATGGGGAGAACAGAAGACCACTGAGGAGACAGGCATGACAGGGAAGAAGAAGAGCAGTGGGGCATGAAAGGGGTTGCTAGAGGAGAAGAGGTGACTAAAGAGGGAAGAGTGACAATGCAGAGAGAGAGGATGGGAGAAGAGGGAAGGGGGTCAAGGGGAGTGGCAAGGAACAAGGGAGGCAATGGAGAGGAGGAAAGGAGGAGAGAGTGAATAGCAACAAGTCCCATGGGCAAGAGGTGAGAGCAGCAGGAGATGGAGGAACAGAGAGCGCGAGCACAGGCAAGAGTTCATTGGAAGAGGGTCAGGTATGGGGACAATGGTAAGGGGGACATGGCAAGAAGACCTGCCATCAATGGAGAGAATGGGGGAGAAGCCATGACAATGTCAATGAGAGGGGGAGAGGAGGGGTCAGTTGGAGAGAATATGGCATCCACTGCTATAGGGGTAAGGTGATCACCAATGATGGCATTGATTGATAGGGGACAGGGCAAGGGTAGTACTGGAGCAATTGCAAGGGGTTGGGTAGATGATGCCAAGAGAGAAGGGGTGGTCTACATGGAAACCTCAGTAGAAGAAAGACAAGCAGACAATTCAGCCTGAGCAGAGAGGAAAGGGTCAATGAGTGACTGGAGGTACTGATGGTGACAGTTTTGCAATACCAGCCAGTGATGATGAACAAGAGATAGACTAGCAGAGCATGAGAGAACAGCCAATGGGCGGTTGATGGCAAGAGAAGTGGAATGTGGAGAGGAATGGACCAGAGTCCAGCAGATATAAGTGATGTTCTCTAAAGAGGGAAGGGAAGGGTGGTGAGGATGTTGAGCAGAATTGTGTGGTATGATATTCCAGTTGACCCTCAGAGTCATTAGAGTAGACAGTTGTTGTTGTTGGGAATGGAAGGTGGTAGCAGCAGAACACCAACTGGAAAGAGTGGTGGGAATGTGTGGCATAGATAAAATCATTTGTGTGAGTGAAGGATCAAGTCCTGTGGAAAATATGTCAATCAAAGTGGTATCGTCACAAACTTTCGATTATGCAGCATATAGTTGGAAGGTAGATGAATAGAGAAGAAAGCCATCAGGCATCTTCAGATCTTGGCAGAGATTTTGGAATTTGTGGCATGCTTCTGCAGCAGCATTAAAGAGGAAGAACATTCATTTGAAATCTTCTTTGATGGTTTGATAAAGTCAACCATGATATTCTACACTTTTATCATTGATTATGGTATACCATCGTTTGGCAAATGCTGGTCCTCTGCCTTTAGTTAACTTGCTTAAGAATACAAGAGTTTTTCCTGAGTCATCATATAATTCTTCATTCAAAGAGAAATGGCCATCTATTTGAGTAGGCTAGACAGTTGCATCAATGGACAACTCTGAAAAGTCTTTAGGAAGTGCTGACAGCATTTCTCAATCAATGTCTATTACAAAATGCCCGTTCATTGGGGATGGTGGTGGTGATGGAGATGGAGGTGGAGGTGATCTGTCGATAGAAAGAGAAGGAAACAATGGAGTGATTGATGAAGGTTAAGGGGCAGCAGATGGAAAACTTGGTTCAGTTGATGGAGGAGGAGCTCATGCTGGGATTGCAAACAATCCTACAGGTGGGTTGTTCCATGTAGTTATAGCAAGGAGAACAGAAATCTCTTCTACCAACCCTTCTTCTTCTTCTTCTTTGTCCTCTTCATTCAAGGATAATGCAGTATATCTATTCAAGGGGGAAGACAATGCTCGTTGCATTGCCCATGCAATTGCAGAATCAGGTCTTGTTACCCTTGGGTCACCAATGGCACGTCCAGTGGTGAGGGTAGATTGTTGTTGGGATGGTCGTGTTGAAGGTATTTCACCAGGAGGGGTAGGTGGTCACACCACATCCCTCATTAATTGTTGCAGTCTTGGTATGGATGGTCCTGGATGATCCGAGTGGAACAGAATATGAGGTGGTGAGGATCATGGAGGGCTTTCCCTTGGATGATTGTACAATGATAGATGGAGGGAATCTGGCATTGTTGATCCTGATGACCCAGTTGGGCTTCCTTCTTGCTGAGGAGAGACAGTAATAGGGGAGTGAGTGGAGAGAACAGTGTATCAGGAGAACATGATGACGTTGGGGGGAAATGAGATGGTTGCTGATGGGAAGGGAGATAGTGGTTTGTATGCATTTGATAACAATGTATGAAGAGGATTTATATTCTTTTGTTACAAGTTTGACTTCCTTTGAATGAAAAGGCTGTCAACATTGAAGTCTTGGATATGACTTAACTATATCCTGGGATTGGAGGCCTTTTTGGTAGTGTATTCCAAAGGGGATCTTAGAAGATGTTCCAGGATAGAGGTTGAATGATGAGATCCAAGGGAATAATAAAGGAGTCAAATAAGAAGTTAGGTTCTAGGCCTAACCCTGTAAGAGTGAGAATATGGATGGAGAACTATCCCTCTACAGTACATATGTACTTATACTATGGGGTATGGTGCACAGACTAGGCTACATAGGTATGTATATGGAAGTAGGGTAAAGGGTTCCATAACTCTAGGTACAGGGTTGTACAGGATAGGCCATCCAGTAGAGAGAAGCATATGGTAAGAGGAACAGTCTGATGGGGGATAGAGTAAGGGGTATCCCATGGGTGAAGGGTAATACTACAATAGGATGTGGGGCAAGGGCTTACCAGTCTGGGATTCAGAACATGAGGCATAAGATAGGGGAAACACATGAGGATCCTGCTGCAAGAACTGATAAACAGAGTATAGAAGTAGCCAGGAGGGTATATGTGACATCCAGCAGGGTGGGGCAGATATAGGATAGGGCATAGACGATGAGGAGCATATGATAGATCATGCCAAACATAAGCATTCAGTGTAACAATACAGAAAATCATAACATACATCTAGTGGATTGAAGATAAGATTCCATTGTTGACCACCAACTTTCAAAGTTGGAGCTGTTTGTTATAGTTTTTACTACTGTTACCCTGAGTAGTCATCCTCAGTATGGTATACCATCTACTATTCATCATCTACACCCTATCCTACCTCCACTCTACCCTACTAGACATTGCATATATCCTTCTAGCCACTCCTCTACTTCACTTGTTAGTCCTTGCAGCAGGACCCCTATGTCTATCTCCCTTTGTATGTCTCTTGTCTCATGTCCTGGACTGGTAAGCCCTTGCCCTGTGTCCTATTGTAGTACTACCCCTTTACCCATGGGATACCCCTTACTCTATTCCCCATTGGGTTGTCTTCTTTTGTCTTATTGTATGTCTTTCTGTTCTGGATAGCCTATCCCATACAAACCCTGCATCCAGGGTTATGAAACCCTTAACCACTTTCCATACATATACTTACACAGTCTGGTCTGTACACCATACTCTATAGTATAAGTATATACATACTATAGAGGGATAGTTCTCTATCCATATTCTCACTGTTACATCAGCTAGTCTTTATACTAGCCCTTGTCTCCTTTACCGTTCCCTTGGATTCCATTATGCAGCAACCTCCATCCCAGAATATTCCATTCCCTTTGAAATACATGTTGAACTATACAATAGTCTCTATCCTGGAATCCTGTTAAGTAGTTGTCAAGGCTTCACAGCTAATAAGCCTTTTCTAGTTCAAGGAGTCAAGACTGTAACAAAAGAATACAGATCTTCATAGTACTTTGCTATCAAGCAAGTACAACCCCATTTATCTATTCCAACCTTCTATCATTGCTATGTTCTCCCATTGTCCTACTCTCCCTATCCAATCACCAGTAATGGCTTCATCTCAGCAAGGGGGGAGTCTAACTGGTTCTTCCAGTTCAACTACACCTGTTACGCTTGGTCCGGGTAGGAACGAGCGTAGCCCTTGTTAGGGATCTGGGTCTGGGCCTTCGAGCAGAAGGTGTCGTTGCCTCACAAGCCGGAGGTCTTGGATCTGAGTCGGGGCCTTCGAGTAGAAGGTATCGGTGAAGTAGAACGTCCAAGAGGCTTCACAGAGTAAGCGTTGGAGAAACCAGTGGATCTATTGACTGCTAGGTCGCAAGATACAAGGGAGAAACTACTTAGAGAATCTACATGGTCGGTCACTGGTCTAAATAGGTATTCTTCTGGTGCACGGACCAAGCTGTGTTCTGCTGCGGAATGACTCATAGTGAGTCATGTCGAGTCATGGGTGTCGTATCGTAGCAACCATTGAATAAGGGAAGAAAGGGGACATGAGGCAAAAGAATAATCGATGCCTGGAACGGAAATAGCGTCCGGGTCATGAGATAAATGTATAAGGTCATGGAAAGGTTATCATATGGTCAAGAAAAGGAATATTAGGGAAAGGCAATCGAATATAGGGGCAAGAGAAAAAGAAAACGTAACAACACCTGGATCTCCACACCTGTCTTTGTATGACCGACTGACAAGTAGTCCACCTCATTCATCTCCCATCCAATCCCCTCATCATTTTGGCCCTGGACTATCTATTCTATGATTACAACTACTACTAAGAGAAGTGGCACAACCACCTACCTCTCCTGGCAAAGTCCCACCTGGACAACCACCCCCAGAATGATCTGCTCTTGCCACTAGAAGGGCTTATGGTGACCCCCATATTACTAGACCAGAATTGGCCACCACTCACACAATGGAACAGGCACTTCAATCTACAACAGATATATGGTATTATTCTCTGATGAAGAAGAAGAAGAAGAAGAACAGAAAGAAGAAGAACCTCCTGTTCTAACTACTGTCATAGCATAGAATGACCTACTTGTGGAATTATTCTCCATCATGCCCAGTCAGGGATCCCCATCACGAGCACCACTGCCACTCACTGAACCAAGTTGTCCATCTGCCACGTCTCATCCACAACCCCTACCTCACCTATTTTCTTCACTTTCACTATCAATTGATATGTCTAGACTAGCCCTTTCCACATCTTCTCCCTCACCTCCTTCCTTACTGATGGAAGATGGACAATATGAATCCTTGTTCCTCTCAGAAAGATATCCAACAGATGAGAACTAAGAGTTACTTGCAGCTCTACCCAGTGACTTTTCCAGATTACCCATGGATGTAATAGTATGGCCTGCTAGAATGGATGGCCATTTCATTCTTAATGAAAATTTATATAATGACTCAAGAAAGAGTCTCATATTCTTGAACAAATTAACTAAAGGATGGAGACCTGCCTTCATAGAATGATGGTACACCATCATCAAGGAAAAAGAGGTCAACTACTGTGATCACCTCTCTCAAACAATTAAAAAACATTTTAAGAAAACATTTTTTCCTTTCAATGTGGTAGAAGAAGCTCATAGAAAATTCCTTTCTCTTCATCAAGATCTAATGAAAACTGATGGCTTCTTTTTATATTCATCTACATTCCAATTATATGTTGCACAATCTGATGTCTGGGATGACACCACACTTATCAATGCCTTTGCAATAGGATTAGACTTCTCATTAGTGCAAATGATCTTGTCAATGTCCGACATTCTCCTTACACTATCCAGATGGATAACCACTGTTTCCACCTTCTTTGCATAGCAGCAATGAATGACTGCTTTTCAATTTCCTGTCATATCTGGTACCTCCAAGCCACTCCAGTACCTCCATACTAACTCTGAGTGCATTTCAATGCAACTCTGGTTCGTTCTTCTTAACCTTGATACTTCGGACCTTCAGACCATTTGCATTTGATTTACCTATGATTATGTTATTTGTTGATACTTGACAGTTGCTACCCCTAACTCAATTGACATCTCTGAGACTTCTGATTGTCTTTCTTTCTATCTTCAATATTTCATTTGTTGCTACAATACACCTTTCACCCCTATGTCTTTTTTAATATGTGATTGCCTCTCATCTTAGTATTTAAACCCTTTGTTACATCCCTGTATTTCCCCAGTTCAAATATTGACAAGATTTGATGTTCTTCTCCTTCATGTGCTCTCTTTGATCACCTCTGTCTCTGACCCTCTGTAAATTTGAGACTCCAATTTCTATGCAAGGGTGTATCACATATGGTGAAGCCAAAGTCCTAGCTCCTCAACTCCATTACAGCAGAGTTACTCAGAGTTCGTCTGGCCCTTTTCTAACAGTATATTTGAACTCACTCTTGTATTGAAATCCCCACATTATGACCACTCAAGTTACTTGCTCTTGCTCTAGGGCTATGGCTAACCCTTCTACCTCCCCCTGTTTCAATCCCCTCTATGCCTTCAGCAGTTCCTGCCGAGGCCTGGAATTTATTGAGCAGTTCTACAGTTTTTCTGCTTGTTACAGTATTACTTCTGTATCATAGAGCTGTGCCCCTCCAGAGTCTCCTACTCTAGGAGTGTACATTGAGGAGTTGCTTGATGACAATAATGACCCCCCTATTCCTTCCATTCCTTCCCCATTCCCTGTTCCCAATCCTAAAGGCAATTCCAGAGTCTCCAGTGATCTGGATGAGCTTAGTGATCCACCCTCTGACCACTCCAATCATTCTGACAATGCTAACTCTGATCCTGACCTCTTTGATGATGAGGAACATATCCCTCATGATATGCTCAGAGATTTAGCAAGTGCTATTAGAGTCCTTGCCTGTTCATCTACAAAGAGATCATCAGAATCATCACAGTAGACAAAAGTCTAGGAATCTGATCAATTTGATGAGACTGATTCCTGTAAACTCTGGGTCTTCCTAGTCTAATACTAGCTTAACTTCTAGAACCATCCAAAAGCCTTTGCCTCTGACTGCTCCAAAGTTACCTTTGCCCAATCCTACCTCAAAGGTATAGTGCTGGAATGGTTTAAACTAGACCTACTCTTGTCAGAAGATCCAGCACTCCACCTGCTATGGATGGATGACTATAAGGAATTTGTCTTGAAGTTGCAGACCAACTTCAGTCCATATGATCCAGTTGGAGACATAGAGCATCAGTTGGACCATCTGTTGATGAAAGATGGGTAATACATTAACAAGTATGTTGTTGAGTTTAACAGGATCACATCTCAAGTCCAGAGTTACAGAGAGGGTGCACTCCAGCATCATTTCTATAATGGACTCCTGGACCATATCAAGGATGAAATTTCCTGCATCGGCAAGCCTCCAACTCTCTCTGAACTCTGTCAACTGGCCCATGCCATTGATGCCTGCTACTGGGAATGAAGATCAGAAATCAACCATTAAAACAAGACCTCCAGTATTAACAAGACTTTGGACAAGACTACTGCTCTAGACAAGAACTCTGGCTCTTCAAAAGAGTTGAAAGGAAAGTCCTCAAGCAATTCAGAAAACTCCAGTTCAAAAGACATCCCGAAGGTAGACTTAGCATCAAAACTCAGTAAAAATGGCAAGCTCACTCCAGCCGAATGCAAGTGCTGCTTCAATAACAAGCTTTGCATGTTTTACAGAGCAGCTGGGCATGTCACCAAAGAATGTCCCAAATTGAATTCACGTGCAGCCAAGGGCCATGCTACCAAGACTGAAACTCTGAAAAGTAAACCAGAAGCCTCCTTCAAGGCAAAAAAATAGTCCACAATCTCTGTAACTCTGCATGGCCTGGGGGTTGCATTGACTCCACCCATACACCAAAGGAGATCCAACTTAATGCTTCTGCTCTCTCCTTTCTGAATAAGTCTCTTATGCCCTCTGTAACCTTAGTCTCTCATGATCTTTCCTCTTTCCTATCCCTAATTGATTCTAGTTTCTCTCATTGCTTTATAGATGGCCAATTTGTGAATACAAAGGGTCTATCCACCTACTCCATTCCTCCACTTTCACTCTGGTTGTTCAATGGAATCTCAAACTCTGTGATCACCCAAGCCATTGACCTTTCTGTGTGCTTTACTTCTGGTGGTATCACTCTGATGACATTTTATGTCACTCCTTTGGATGGATCTTGCTCAATCATCCTAGAACACAACTGGCTTGCCTGCTACAATCCATTGATTGACTGGGTTTTGAACAGTATCTCATTCTGGACCTATGATGACTCCATGCCTAAGCCCCTGAGCTCACCTCTACAGCCCTCAGATCTTGTTCTCCCAGCTACATCCAACTCTGTTGATCCACTGTGATCTTTCAATCACAAGGCACCACACATAGCTATTGTTAGCACTCCTGCCTATACACTTGCTTGTCGCCTTGAAGGCTCTATTCAGTTTGCTTTACAACTGTGTCCTGATGACAGTGAACTCTGTTCCACTTTCACCAACTCTGAAACAGCTGATCTCTCCAGAGTTCCTTTGGAGTATCATGATTTTGCAGATGTCTTTAGCAAAAGCAAGGCATCTCAACTCCTGTCTCATCATGAGTTTGATCTGAAGATTGATTTGGAAGAAGGTACTTCTCTATCTATAGGTACTATATATTCTCTTTTGCAATTTGAGCTTGAAGTGCTCCAAACATTCCTTGATGAACACCTTTCCTCTAGTTTCATCCACTCCTCATCCTCTACTCATGCCACTCCAGTTCTCTTTGTCTGCAAAAAGGATGGCTCACTTCATCTTTGCATAGATTTCCACAGACTGAACAAGATCACAAAGAAAGACCACTACCCCCTTTCTCATATCTCTGACCTACTTGATACCCCTAGTCATGCTCACGTCTATACCAAACTCAACCTTTGGCATACTTACCATTTAGTCCATATTGCCACTAGTGATGAATGGAAGACCTCCTTCTGGATGTGCTATGGATCATATGAATGGCTGGTTATGCTGTTCAGACTTACGAATGCTCCCAGGGCATTCCAGCAGTTTGTTAACTCTATCTTTGTAGATCTTCTCAATATCTGCATCATTGTTTATTTAGATGATATCCGTATATTCTCCAAAGACTGAGTGAAACACAAGGAGTATGTCTGAGAGGTCCTCCAACAACTCTAAAAGCATGGACTTTATATGAAGCCTGAAAAGTATGAGTTCTCTACAGACTCTATAGAATATCTCAGTTACCAGCTCTCTCCCTCTAGTCTTTCTATGTCTCTGGAGAAAGTGAAGGCTATTGTTGATTGGCCTGAACCTTGGAAAGTCCAGGATATCTAGTCCTTTCTTGACTTTGCTAACTTTTACCATTGCTTCATCTCCAACTACTCTGGACTTGTCATTCTGCTCACTCACCTTACCCACAAGAGCACTCCATGGAATTTCAATGACTTCTGTTGCTCTGTCTTCTGAAAACTCAAGGATGCATTTACCTCTACCCCTATTCTCACTCACTGGACCCCTGATGCACCATTGATTGTGGAAATGGATGCCTCCGACTATGCTATTGCTGGCATTCTGTCCACTTAGTATCTAGATGATGAGGTCCACTCTATTGCTTTTTACTCCTGTACTCTTTCTACTCCAGAACTGAACTATGACACTCATGATAAGGAACTGCTTGCCATTTACAAGTCCTTCTGGACTTGGCAGCATTATCTTGAAGGCTCCAGAACTTCAATCAACATAGTCACTGATCACAAGAACTTGGAATATTTCTCTACAGCAAACTCCTATCCTGTCATCAAGTCCAGTGGTCAGAGTTCCTTTCCTAGTTCAATATGGTTGTTGTTATGATTTTTCCTCTGACTCTTGATTGCTCTATGGTGTTTTCCTTCGACCTCTCATATTACTATATGTTTTCCTTTCTTCTTATCGACAGACGCTATCCCCCTTTCTAGGCAGATCTATTATCTTGCCTCATTTCCCCTTATCAGATCCCCAGTTGATTGCTATCTCCCCATTCCCCAGTAGATCGTTGTCTATTCCCCAATGGATCATTATCACCCCACTGATCTCCATAGATAACGCTTAGTCAGGGTGGTCTATGCATCATAGGGAGTAGTATAAATACCTTAGCACATGTACAGTATCTCTAAGCTAGTTCTACGCAATCCTACGTTGTTCTAGTCTTGTTCTCATTGCTAAGACACTTAGTCTAAAGTCTTGAGTAGTATCTTTTCGACCTTCATCTTAAAGGTACTTGAAGCATAACAAAAGAACTAGCTTCTTCCTTGCTGGAAGTTATCAAACACTAGCATTCCACCCATATTCCAACCCCCTTCATCAAGTAGCAACGATGACAGTTCTGCTACTCACTCTCACTCCTCCCTCTACCTTTCACCTTCTCCTATCCACAAGGATATCCCTCTTCTGACTAAAGAAGAAATCTCCCCTTTAGAAATCACCCCTCTCTCTGTACCACCTCTACCTCTCCCCCTTCCCCCATTACCCCCAATGGAAGAAGCTGTCAACCTCCCTACTCCTGCACGTCCTACTGAATTGAAGGCCGGTCTGTCCAGTGACTTCTCTAGCAACTCACAAGATGTGCCACACTGGGGAATGGCCATGACAGCCTTCTTCACATTGAATCTGGACATCTATGATACTAATGGAAAGAAGATGCTCATAGCATTGAGCAAGATGACCAAAGGCTGAGGACAGGCCTTTGTAGAAAAGTGGTACCGCCAGCTTGGTGACATAGCATTCCCTACTGGGCAGAAGACGTATGAAAACATGATGGATGACTTTTGCAAGATGTTCTATCCATTCAACTATAAGGACATGGCCCGAAGAAAGATGCAGGATACCATACAAAACCTCTGGGAGAAGGACAGTTTTCAGAACTATATTGCTGATTTCCAGTTGCATGCTGCACAGTCAGGAGTGACTGACCAGAATACCCTCATTGATGCCTTCACCCGAGGATTAGATCCTAGACTCTCTCAAATGATCCTTTCTTCCGCTGCAGTTCCAGATACCCTCAAAGGATGGGTGACCGATGCCTCTAAATTCCATGCTCAACAACAATGCATCACTGACCTTCATTGAGAGGGAACTTTGGCCACTTACTGACGCAATCCAAATGCAATAGAAGTCGATGCTATCACTCTTTCCCCAGCAAATCACACAAAACACATCTGAGAGAATCGCTGTTTCATCTGTCACAAGGTCAGATGTTGGACAGGAAAACATCAAGGTGAAACAAGGAACCCTATCCCCCACCCCCCATTCTGTCCTAACAGACCTTCCTCTTCCCATTCCCATGTCCCTCAAACTACCTTTTCCTAACCTTTGCCCACCCCTCCAGTCCAAACTCACACAAACATATGAATGGCAACCACTGACCTCATGGACTACGTCTCCTCCCTCATTGAGAAAGGGAATACCCCGGTAAACATCCGAACAGCCCTAAAGGCTATGTACGAAGGAGAACAAGAGGATCCCCAAGTGATGGATATAGCTCAGGTCACAGTCCAGGGTTTTTAAACAGAAGGAAAGATCAGTTGACGTCTCCCCCTCCTCTCTTGAAAGTAGCAGCAATGTACACTAGCCTAAACAAAGAGAATGCCATGCGAATCCCTCTCTCTCTCTCTCTACTGCTATAAAGAAAGTCGACCTCTTTGCCTTAGTGGATAGCAGTGCTTCTGGAAATTTCATCGATGAAAAGTATGCTCGAAGACTTAACCTTTTGTTCCTACCCCTCCTCCCCCATCTTTGTATTAACAATGTGGACAGAACTAAGAACAGGGGAGGGAGTATCTATTGGAAAGCCCGAATCCACCTGACTTTCCAAGACATCACCTGGGTAGATGAACTCCTCGTCACAAATATAGGAAAGGAACAGATTATTTTGGGATTTCCCTGGTTGCAATGAATGAATCCTACCATCGACTGGGGGATGAACACAATTCATTTACCACCCTTAATTGCCAAAGAAAATGACGATCCTCCACTGACTCTTCAATTCCTTTCCGCCTCTCCAAATGCCAAAATAACCTGTCAACTCACCCGTCGAGAACGGTTAAAGAAACAGGGAAATGAAACGATTGCCAAAACCACCATCGCCACAGAGCTCACACAGAAGAGCGACAGGGCAGAACAAACCCTCCCTCCCTTCATAGCTGACTACCATGACGTCTTTTCCAAACTAACAGCAGGGGCGTTACCCCTGTCTCGCCCATTTGATCACTCCATAACTCTTTCCCCCAAGTTTGTTCCACGAGTAGCAAAAACCTATCAACTAAATCCCCAAGAGATGAGTGCATGTCAAAGTTTTCTTGATGACAATCTCCACACTGGCCATATCATCCCATCAATATCACCACACACTTCCCCTTTTTTCTTTGTCCCCAAGAAAACCAGTGATTTACAACCATGCCATGATTATTGCTATTTGAACAAACACACCATTAAGAATGCTTACCCTCTCCCTCTCATCTCTGACCTCATCAATAAACTGAGGGGATCACAGATCTTTACAAAGATGGACATTCGATGGGGGTACAACAACATATTGATTAAACCAGAAGATTGATGGAAAGCTACGTTTATCACTCCTTTTGGCCTATTCGAACCAACTGTCATGTTTTTTAGGCTTTGCAATTCCCCTGCCACCTTCCAAGCATTGATGAATCACCTCTTCTGCAACTATCTCACACAAGGATGGCTCATCATCTACATGGACGACATCCTCATCCACTCCACTGAAACAGAAATTCATCACCTTCACACATGCCTCGTTCTCAATCGGCTATGAGAACATTCTCTCTTCCTCAAACTGTCAAAATGTATCTTCGACACTTCGACAGTCGAATATTTGGGGTTAGTAATCACGTATAACAGGGTGGGAATGGACCTGGTCAAAGTGTCTACCATCACCAGTTGGTCTCCTCCAATGACAGTGAAAGGTGTCCAATCATTCCTGGGATTTTGCAATTTCTATTGCAAATTTATCCCCAGTTTCTCTCATCTTGCTACTCCCCTCTGCTCTCTCACTCGAGTCTCTCACCCCTGGTCTTGGACCCCGCAATGTCAGCAGGCCTTTGACACATTGAAACATCTGTTCACCACTTCTCCAGTTCTTCTCCTACCCGACCTCTCTGCCCCCTTCTTTGTTATGACCAATGCTTCTCTCCTCGCCACTGGGGGAGTTCTCATGCAAAAAAATGTCAATGGGGATCTTCACCCCTGTGCTTACCTCTCCCACACACTCTCTCTCACCAAACGAAATTATGACATATATGACTGGGAGCTTCTTGCCATCATCCACGCCCTTGCTGAATGGAAACATTATCTACAAGGAACAGGCCTTCCAGTCACAGTATACACCGACCATAAGAATCTCACCTACTTCAAGCAGCCTCACTGCCTCTCCCATCATCAGGCTTGCTGGATGTTGTTCTTACAAGATTTTGATCTCCATTTTTCCATTCAACTGGGTTTAGTAATGGGACCCACTGATGCCCTCTCCCATTCCTTCTCCTCTAATACCTCTGCCAACAATGCTGACATCACTCTCCTCCCTCCTACTCTTTTTATTGACCTCATCGACATTGCCCTTCATGACAAAATCGCTCTTTCCACTCCTTCCGACCCTCTGGCTCTCTCTGCTCTTAATCAGATGCATGAAGGCTCCCCTCTTTTCCCTTGCTCCTCCTTTCTCGATTGGACTTTTCGTGAGGGGCTCCTTTACTATCGGTCTCATCTTTATGTTCCCCCTTCTTCCCGCCACGCTCTCATCTCCTCTGTTCACTCTTCCCCAGCTGGCAGTCATGGTGGACAGTTCTGCACCCTCGCCCTTCTCCAACACGACTATTGGTGGCCTGGCATATCGACTTTCATTCGCACCTTTGTCTCTGGCTGCCCTCTTTGCCAGTTCTCAAAACCGATCACCTCTCCAATCCTTCCCCCTCTTCCCCCTCTCTCTTCCTCTGTGACCTGCCCTTTCCAACAACTCTCTGTTGATCTCATCACTGGCCTTCCCCCTGTTGGCTCCCTTGATGCTGTCATGGTCGTGGTCGACCATGGGCTTACTAAGGGGGTACTTTTCCTCCTGTGCTCTAAGGCAATCGACACTGCTGGAGTTGCTAACCTCTTTTTCCACCACATCTTCCCTCATTTCGGTCTTCACGACCAGCTCATATCTGATCGTGGCCCACAATTCGCCTCTGTGTTCACACGAGAATTGGCCTGTCTACTCCAGTATGATGCCGCACTATCGACTGCCTACCACCCTCAAACTGATGGAGAAACTGAACATGTCAATCAAGAACTAGAGACATATCTATGCCTCTTCTGCAGTAACAAACCGATGACTTGACCTGACCTCCTTCCCTTTGCTCAATTCCACCATAATTCATCCATCCACTCTTCGACAAAATGCTCCCCCTTTTCTCTCCTTTTAGGGTACAAACCCCATGCTTACCCCGCTCTCAGATGAACATTTCTCCCTGCGCTGACTGATTGAATGAATGACCTAGATAAAGCATGTCGAGAAGCCTCCGTCGCTCATGAACTCTCTCAACAGTTAATGCACACACAAATCCACAGCAAGTTCCATCCCTGGAAAGTGGGAGATAAGGTGTGGCTAAAAGCCACCAATCTCCACCACAGCACCCTGTGGAAAAAACTCAACCCTCTTCAGGAAGGCCCCTTTGTCATCACCCAGGTTCTTTCCCCTGTGGCATACCAGCTGAAACTTCCTCTGACATGGAAGATCCACGATGTTTTCCATGCCTCCCTTCTTTCCACATTCCACAGTACTCCTGAATTTGACACTCTGACACTTCGACCACCTGCAGAGATTATTGATGAAGAAGAACAATAGGAGATAGAGCATATCTTACAGCATTGAGGAGAAAAGGGGCGACAGAGATACCTTATCAAGTAGAAGGGGTATTTACATGCTGAAAATACATGGGAACCAGAACAAAACTTATCCAGTGCACGAACCATCCTTCTTGCATATAAACAACACCATTCACTTGAGAAACACTAACCCCCTCTAACATGCCTGCCATACGCAACAGTTTCACTGAGTACGACTCCTCGACCACTCTTTCTATTCCTGACAACTTCCCCATTCATACCAACCATCTCCCAAAGTTCCCCTGCCATCTTCTCTATGCCACCGTCCTCCAGAGTGCCCCTCTTCTCCTTGAAATCACCACCAGCCCTCTCATCTCCGAGGCACTCATCGAAGGATGTATGCTTTATTTAACATATTCCACCCTCTGTTTGTTGCTTAATGCTGCCACTCCCCACAACCACCCCTTTGTCCTCGCTGCTGAAGGCAGCATCTGCATCACCCAAGCTAGGATCCAAACTTTGGATCTACTCTACTGTCTCCATCTGGGAGATGTGCTGGACACTTTACCATATAATTCGATGTTGCAGATCATGTTGCCTCTAATCAGCACTCTGTATCCACATGCGCTAGCCACCTACCTAGCTGACAATGATACTGAGCCCATATCCCCTAGACCGTCCTCCCCTAGCCCACCGCTGTTGTATCGTCTGGCGCCATCACCTTCCACTCCACCTACCACCCCAAACGACTCCTCTCTGGCTCTCCTCCCCATCCCAGAAGAAATGCCGTCCTCACCTTTGCATCGTCTCTCGGTAACAATCACCCTACCCTGGCGGCAACAGTGAAGAATGGTCTTATCCTTTGGCCTTCCATCCTCAGTCATCCGTCGAGCCACCTCCACTACCCCCTCCGAACCACTTGGTACTTCTGCCAATCCCATTGATGTTGATACAGGGAACCCCCCTTATCTCCCCCTCAACCCCCCCACCAATGGATGAGACTCTTTCTGTCATTGGTGTGGAACGTATGACTCTCATCTAAGTATCCACTGTCAGAACTACATCTGCCCCAGTTGCACTCAATGGACACCTGGCCACTCCCTCCCCAATTGCCCCAGCCATGTATGTTTCACTTGTCACCTCTCTCATGAAACTCTTGTAACACCCTCTGTTCCTTCTGTCACCGTGTTCACAGAGCAAACCCCTATCCCACTCCACAATGCACCGAGTGTGTAGGCATTCACTGGGGGGACCCCTGTCCGGCGGTAGAACATCATTGACAGGGCGAGGAGCTTGATGAAGAATTGTATGAACCCACCCCCCTTCCAGTCAAAGAGGTTGAGGAACAGGATGAGTCTTGGACTAGTAAGTACTAAGCCAGGTGGCTTAGCTCTAAAGACGGACCTTTTGTTATGATTTTTCCTTTGACTCTTGATTGCCCTACGGTGTTTTCCTTCAACCTCTCATATTACTATATGTTTCCCTTTCTTCTTATCGACGGACACTATCCTCCTTTCTAGACAGATCTATTATCTTGCCTCATTTCCCCTTATCAGATCCCCAGTTGATTGCTATCTCCCCATTCCCTGGTAGATTGTTGTCCATTCCCCAATGGATCATTATCACCCCACTGATCTCCATAGATAACACTTAGTCAGGGTGGTCTGTGCATCATAGAGAGTAGTATAAATACCTTAGCACATGTACAGTATCTCTAAGCTAGTTCTATGCAATCCTACGTCGTTCTAGTCTTGTCCTCATCACTAAGACACTTAGTCTAAAGCCTTGAGTAGTATCTTTTCGACCTTCGTCTTAAAGGTACTTGAAGCATAACAGTTGTCTGGTCTCATCCCAGCCACTAGTACTAAACCCAATTCTCTCACTAGACGCTGGGACATCTATTCTGAAGAAGGGGATAGAGACTAGACTCATATCAATCCCCATAATCTCTGCCCCATTTTCACTCATGAACAGCTTGTGTACTCCCTCCAGGCCACCTCACTAGCAACTCCAGTCCTCTGAGCTAGTGCACTGTTTGACTTCAAATCCCTTTATTCTGATATTCTATCTGCACTCCTTTCCAATCCCATTGCTTCACAGCATCTGTCTGATCCTGATGGTTGTTAGACTGTTGACTTCAAAGGTCTTCTACACCTGGACAACTGCTATTATGACCTTAAGCCTCAAAGACTAATGGTTCCACACTGGCTGGACAATCTTACAGTATTCCACCAAGACTGGCAAGAGATAGAGTGAAGGATGGATAAATGAGATGAAGATGGAGTGAGACTCTTC
>JBBPKO010000399.1:5836-24552 GCA_038089295.1 Xerocomus amazonicus
GCTATGGGCAACGCCCGATGAGGTGTGATTATGGTATATCTATGTGATATGTATCGGGAGCGTTCTAGTATGTATCATGAAGAAGTACTCTGAAGTGAAACCCAACCCAACCACAGACAAGCATGGGAGCGATTAGTATTACGGATCGTTCGCAGTTCGCTGGCGCGGAGAGTTACATATTAGCGGAAAAGGTTGTGCAAATCTTTAGTAGTGCTATCATTGCTGCAATGACCAGAATGCAAACTGCATGTGCGATGCAAACGTTTTAGAACACTACATTCCACATATTCTGTAGACTGGAAAAAGTTAAGGGAGATAGGTATACATATATTAAAATGGTGGGCAGGAAATTGGCGTGAGTTAATAATGTGCTACAATTTATCAATATCTGTCGAGATCAGCAATAGTATTGATCATTTCAGCCTCAGATCCGAGAGTATAAGAGGATACTGCTCACCAGGTGAAGCTGCAGTATCAATTTTTGACGAGCAAGTCAAGGGTAGATTGCCACGCTTGAGCACATCTGTGACAAATTTGAATCTCCTCCTCGGCATCACCAGAGCTGCGCACAGGGAACCCCAACATCTGAGGCTGGAATCTCGAAGTCAGTACGTGCCAGATGCGTGACCCAGTGTGACGAAAAGCATGTGCAAAAGTCGGAATCAGTCCACATGTTGAATGCACACCAGAGAAAATCAGGAAAAATGCATAGTGGACCGAACGCCATGGTCTGAATACACAGATTGAACCCGAGGCCGGTAAGCGTCTTTGTGAAGATGTTAGAACGAAAAAATAGTGATTTTTTTTTGCACATCTGGGGCACTGATAGCAAAGGCTCTTCCCAATTCCGCGTCACTTTCGTCTGATGTCTCAAGATCTCATCTGCTGTTCCCGTTCCTTCCCTTGCCTTTATTGGCAGGGTTCTTCCAGCATACATTCTCATTATGGCCAAATTTCTTACAGTAGGCGCATTTTTCTTTGCCGTGCAAGTGGCAGTCGGCAGTCACATGATTAATGCGCCCACAAATTCGGCAAGATCTCCTTCCCGATTTGGAGATACTGAGGCCCTTGGAGGTGTAAGCAAAGTCTCCTACTTTGTCATGCTCTTTTCGCCTTTGTTCTTCCTCAAGTAGGAGGGAGCAGAGCTCATGTACGGTCATCGTCTGCGCATTATTGTTACCATACATACCTCCTAGACACGATGTTGTAAAACCCTTCCAGCTCTTAGGGAGCTTAGCAACGAGTACGGCATTGAACTCGGCTTTACTTATGGCATGTCCTGAATAGGCTAGACCGCTGCGTAATGTCTTCATCTGATTAAGGTACTCGCCTATATCGGATCCTTCCTTGGCGCAACCACTGTAAAAAGATCGCTTGGCGGAGATGGATTGGAGCTCGTGAATTTTGTGAAGATTGTCCCACATCTGGGCAGACATGGTGCAATCAAGGATGTGTAAGACTTGATTATCTTTGATTGATGTTGTGATCAGTTCCTGCGCGCTTAGATCTTTGTCCTTCCAATTGGCTTCGGCAATCGGATCTGACTGGGGCTGCTTAGTAATTCCTATAACGATCTCCCATGCCCCCCTCCTCTTTTTAGGACTGTCGATAACCTCATTTTCCATGCGACCCAGTTGTCGTCTGACAGCTTCTCAATTTTTGGTGTTGTCATAGATCTTGCAGGGTGAGCCAAGACCGGCCCAATCTGAGGGGGTGCTGCCATTGTAATTGAATCTGAGCCCGGCTGAGAATTGTCTGAGAGGAGCATGGAAATATTCGGCAAGGGATGTAGCTGTGATTGAGTAAATCCACTTGGGTGAGGCGACGATTGGGCAGACATGACGTGATGATAAGATTAGATATGCGGAGCAGAAGTGAGGGTACAAGCGTGGGTGTAATTAATAATACGGATCGTTCGCAGGCCGCTGGGTCGCTGGCTGGTGCAGAGAGTTGATCGGGGGAAAGTTGATCGGGGGAAAAGTTGCGAGCGAATCTTATTATTACTCTCAGACTATCAATCCCTAAGTACTGTACTTTACTCTTTGCTTAGTGTGCGATGAGGTAACACACATGAGTCAGGCGTGTCTTGGATGGGTCGGCTACTGCATTATCACATGTACGCTGTCCTATCCATGATATAACTGAGCGGATACTGTGTAGTACGTGTGTCAGGCCTTTAAGGCTCGGCTTAGATTTACTTTACTGGTTTACCCGAAGGAGGAGTTGACGACGTGACGCAGTTGACCAAGTGTCTGCCCATCGACGTGTTCCGACGTATCTTTTGCGGGGTCAGACTTTTTTTTTTTCCTGGGCGTAATGGGGCTCGTACAAGGGGCGCCGTATTCTGTGACATGATGTATACACGACTATGCAATCGCACTGGACCAAAGATTAAATATGACCGCTCGTCTCTCCTCCCCACTCAGGTGTGACAGGCAAAAAAAAAGAAAATAGTCCTCGGTTACTACCTTTCTGCAGGTGCTCCGACAGCATGTGGGAGCTAGGCGTCAAGCACTGGTGACACCTTCTCGATATACCCGGCAGCATATATTCCGACGTCTGTTAATACGGCCGCTGGATGAATCGATGACCGGGCCCGGGCCCTGGCTCGTTCAACCTGGGAAAGAGGCCAGACCTTGTGAACATCCGCAACGGACATACTCCGCACCCGACTTCATATCGGTCGCCATATCTCGTAGTCGCAACAAGTTCGAGCACGTATTCTGGCGAGATACACGAATTCGCACAGGCTCGGACTGTCGTCTTCGTTGGTGTGTTATGGAGTGGCGATGTTGCCTTCTTGACGTCGGGGCAGCTTGCGCTAAAATGTGTCAATGACAAACTCTCGCCGAGCTCGATGCCATACGACTTTGAAGCCTTCGGTCATCTCACATCATTAGACCCCAGCTCGTGCAGCACTAATAACGTTTTTTCCCTTAGTTTACCTCTCGCTTTAAAAATACTACATTCCGTTTACAAAACGAGAATAGGTACACACACTTTCGCTTTTTCGCAACCCATTCAACAACAGCTACTCAACCAAAGTAATTATAGGCAAGCGATGTCGGCCATCCATCCGCCGTCAATAGCGAGTTCCCCTCGTTGACGCCGTTCATGTTATGCATCACTCCTAGATACAGGTCCAGCAGCCCGTCATCGTCGCAAGAAGAACCAACGTACCAAACGGAAAAGCCGCCTCAATCCATGGTGTTTTATCCACAAAGTCAACCACGGCGCTCTGAAATGCATAGATTTCAGACATCGAAGCTTGGGGACCACTGCCGCTAAAATTCTATAATCACAAATGAGAACAATGTTAGCACACCTGTTTTGACGAACAACTGACGCCCTGATCCTACCTGATCCGCAAATTCGGTGACCCATATCGGTTTAGCATATGAATCATGCAGGTTCGTGGCGAATTCAACGAATGCCTCCGGGTTGGTACCGTAAAAGTGGAACGCGATGGCGTCAATCTGTTCGTGCAAAGTTAGACCTTTCCTCAACGGCGCAGTCAAACTAATACCTCACCCTGCAGTCAGTGCACCCCTCCACAAAGGCTTTCATCCAATCAAGGCCTGCTTGATCGTTGGTGCATGCCGGAGAAATAAGATAGTACCCCTGATTTTTCAGCGGGTCTATGTACTGCTTCCACAACGAGATACCGTCGCCGGGGCTCATGTTTGCTTGAGATGGTTCGTTTGGTCTAGGATGGCCTCGTCAAAATTTTGACACAAACTGGTCCGCAAAGACATACTCGTTCATCCCAAAAACTTTTGTCGCATACCCTTGGACGACCATACGCTGGAAATCGTCTATCTGCTTCCATCCCCATAGCATAGGAATTCCCTCCAGTTCAAGATCGGATGACATAGAAGGCAGATACGGGCTCCAAGTGTATAGACTATAAATATGCATCAGCTACACACGCGCGCGACCAACGCGAACACCCGCACTAGCGAACTTTTGGGCGGGCAAAATTCTTCAGGTAAGATGCATCGCCATTGGCCCATGCCAATCCCCACTTCTTCAACCCAGCAGTGGTAGAGGACTGGTTTGTCGTGTTTGTTGACGCTTGTGACGTTGAGGGGGTTTCTCTATCGGGTGTATGCTCTAAAGACTTGCAACGTTTCCAAGGGTGATTACACCCGCCACGCTTGTGCGTCTCGTGCCCGCCATGCCCGTGGATAGGATCTCCTTTGTGGTCGGTGGGATACGAACTGAGGTGATTCTTGCCAGGCCAAAGCTTCGCGCGTGTTTGACTTGATGTCACGGAGAGACAAATCAAGAGAACGAGGGAAGAGAACAAAAGAGATCTCGTCATTTTCTTCTCGTTATGTGTCCAGGCGTCGGTTAACGTAGGATACAGTCCAAGTAGGGCGTACGGACGGGCGGGCAAAGAAAAGAGCGAAAGAAAACGCGATAATATCCGGTGAGGACGCGACTGGAATGTGACCAGGATGCCACGGTTCGAACCTTTGGAATTCATGGTAGTTGATAAGGCGGTGGCGTGGTGTTGGCATCGAGCATCGAGCATTCCGAGCACTCGCGCATTTCACAACCAGACTATGTTTCTCCCGAGGAGGCCTGAACCGTGGGGCCTTAAACTTCGTGGGTCCATTAGTATCTGATTGTTACCCGACAGTAAGAACGGGGGGTTCTTGCTACCGGGAAGATGGTCGTTGAGCCGGCGTATACTTTTGAGAGATTTATGTGTCCCGATTCGAGCGATCGGCAATGCGATCGATGATGTCTGTTTTGGCAATGCGGCCAAGAGACCACTAATACCGTGTCATGCCGTGCAGCACTGTCGCTGACTACTCTAAATAATATGCATTTCATTTTAAAAGAGACCACTACAGTAATAACGGTCCAAGCAAAGACACAGTTGAAGGATTGACGACACTCGTACACACCCCTACACCCGGCTCTTCCACGCACGCCAGAGATACAGCGACGCCCCAAACGCCAGCGCTGCGCTGAGCGCGCTCACCTCAAACGTGAGGGTCCAGCACGCTGGCCCGCGACAAACTTCGTCCCCGCCCGGGTCAGACTCTGATGAGGGAACGTGTGCGGCGGTGACAAAGGCGTAGAGGTACGAGAACGCGGGTGTGCCGAGGAAGGGAGCGTACATGATGATGCCGTAGTTGCGGCCGAGATTGGAGAGGCCCCATACGGCCGAGACGAGGGATGGCCTGTGGCGAAGGGTGTCAACGCCGGGAACGGTACAGGAAAGGGGGACCTACAGCATAGTAAACGTGCATCCGTAAGCGATGCCTGCACCGATACTGCCCATGGCGTATCGAATGGAACATGGTCAGTCCCTGTGCGCGGTGATAAAAAAAAGATGGGACGGACCTGAGTGCCCATATGCTTGCCTGGTCCTTGACGTTAATGAACATCCAGGTGTAGGTGCACATAAGGAGAGCGGCGGGAAATGTCAGAAAGACGACTCTACTTATACGATGCTTTTTGAGTGAGCTGCGGTCGTTATTTATGGTGGGGAAAGACGTAGGCGAGACAAAGTCCGCGAGGGAGCCGAAAAGGAGCCGCGAAAGCGTGTTGGAAATGGAAAGCATACGAACCTGGGTTGCAGCGACAGCAGCAGGTGAAGGGGTGTCTACCGAAGCAGGAATGACGGTGCTTCCACTCGGAAGGGAGAGAACGATGGAACCGATGTTGGAGATGATCATCTCGCACTTGCCAAAACATCAATGGAGGTGAGAACAAATGTGCCGAAACATCGACTTACAGAACCGAGAACGACGAATACGATAAACACGAAAAGCCAGAAGTTGCGGTCGGATACTAGATCTAGCACACTGTCCTTAGTTTCTGTAGGTTCGTCGGAGACGGGTATGACGGCAACTTGATCTTGGTCAGACTCATTGTTGTTTCCGTTCGACTTGTGGGGAAGCAGTGTAGTACGTTCGTTTGGTGTTTCCGGGTCATTTGCGGAGATCACTGATTTGGATTCTACCTCGGGGGGCGAGGGTATGGTATGCATAGTGAGACCACCTAAGAGGTGAACACATCCACAAAATATAGCGAGAAATTGGAGGAAATGAGTGACATCAACTTGGCCATCAGGGAGTGAAAAATATCGGGAAGCGATTATGGAGAGGAATGTAGGTGAGAGGCCGAAGAGGGTCATGCTTGCCCCAGCTGATACTCCGATATAGTTTGGGAAATTCTTGGATGCAGCAAAAACAGACGAAAAATGCCTGTTATAGTTGGTTGGTGTTGATACACGCAAAACAAGGAGTACAGGTGCACGTACGAGAATACCGTACCAAAGCCAGCGAGGAAGAAAAATATGACGAGATTGTGAAATGTAGAGGTGGAGGGCTGGGTGACGGTATCCGATGACTTGGAGATCTCATTGGCAGATAGGCCAAAGCCAACGGAGAAGAAACAAGCAGCGATCAGGGAGCACAACCAAGCACCATAGCGATCAAGAATCTTGCCAACAAATGCTGCAAATGGATATTGTCCCATCAGGCCGCTTTGGGGATGGGTGAAGTAAGCGAACAACAAAGCGAAAGTGGAGGGAGGCAACATACGCAAGAGCGATGGTGGTCAGCTGTGGTTGTGTCAGCTTCAAATGGGCTACCAAAGCCGGCGAAATGATTGGGAAGCAGAAGACGCCTCCAGCACATATCCTGGTAAACACAAAGCGTCAGTATGAATTTGCGCAGTCGGAAGTGCGACAAACGCATTCGCGCCTACGGAGAAACATAGCAATGCGAGCCTAGTGCGGCGAAGCGTTGATCGCTGCTGGATCAAGGCAGACATTCGTACAACTATGGTCAGGTCTCGGCGATCACAGGAGGTAGAAGGAGAGAATGGTCCAAGGCTAGTCAAAACCGGTGCAGAATTCACACACGCGCCGAGTCCCGGACTTTCATCATTACTTGTGGTGGGACCAGTAGTTTGGCACTTCGCTGTTCAATTGGTGCCAAGCTGCGACTCGAAAGGACGCCATTCGAACAATATGCATCATAACGACTAATTCCCGGTGAGTGACAACAAGTTGTCCAGGGGCTAATTGACCTGATTGAGACAATTAGCACCGGTTGGGAACAAAAGCACAATTGTCCACGACGAGCTATATTACGCGAATCGTACGACCATGCATCTCGACTTGCCCCCACCCTTTCTTTTGCCACTCTCCGGCCCTCCACAAGGTTGCTGGTCAGCCCGTGGTCTCTGTGAGATCTTTTCTTTCAAAAACTACCATGGAATCATTCCCGCTCTTTTTCAAAATCCGGGCAGCCACATTCAGTGAGTCGCTCTCGCACGATAGTTATTTCGAACCTCCTCACCTTCCTATAGTATGCATGATGCTGTTCAGTTTTTTGTGGCTTGTTCTGCTATGTGTTGAAATGTTTACTCGATGGAGCATGGCCGATCGCATCAGTCGTGCGTTTCATTCCTCTGCCACCGTGTCTGGTGTCTAACTCGCACTCAGAATCATTAATGATTCTGTTTGTTCTCATTAACACCATCACTCTCCTCATGTTACCATTGCTGTACGTCACCGTTCCACACGCTTGAAGCCAATTGCTAAACGTCTGTGTTCAGTATCCTTGTGAAGTTCCGTATCTGGCTGGACACTGCGCGTTTGCTCCTTCTATTCATCTTGCAAGTTGGTGCGTGTCCAGTGTTTACTGGCACAAATTACCGAACTCATTCAATGTCATCACAGGCTCGGCCACAGCCGGTACTGTTTGGAGTCCCAAAGTCAAGTGTCCTAACCAAAGTGAGCCTTTACGCCTGATCTGCTTGATATGTTCCGACCTGTGTTTCCCTACTAGCTCCGGACGATGTTGGAGTTTGTCAGCTCATCAGTGTCTACACCATGATGGCTTGTTGGGTCATACCTGCGATATGTGAGCCCGAATGGCTCACTCCCGAAAACGCTCGCTTACTCATTTTGAAAAACAGTGGTACTTTATTCCACATATTTTGCAGTCACCGTCTATCTCCAGTCACGCATTCCGGTTGTTGTGGAGCCTAAGGCACAAAAAGACCGTTCTGGTGACGTCGAGAATGGTTCTGCAGATTCCCTTTCCTGGGCAAAGCGAACAGAGGAAATGCAGTGGTCAAATTCTGAAGGGAATGGTCCTTCGCGGTCGCTAACGCTACCTGCAATGGTCCAGGCTCGTCAGTCACTTCCCCGGTTCCAGCGTCGGTTGACGTTACCCGAACCCTCACGCCACCAATCGACCATGCCACTGACTATGCAGCAACCTTCCCGGTCAGTTCCCCCGATAGCCAGCAGGCACTATTCCCTACCTGCATTCAGGCACGGCAGTAGAGCCGATCTCCGCCCGTTGATTATTTCTGGCCCACTAACTGCTTCTACGTCCTCCAATCCTCATACACCATCTTCATATACATACTCTACACCCTCGCCGACGAATGCTCTCAGTCAGCCTTTGAACCTTGGACCTAGCGCTGCAGATATATCGTTCCCTAGGGGCAGCTCGAGACATCTCTCGATGATGACCCCGTCTTCGTCTCCGAAAGAGATACAAAAAGCCGAGGGGAGCTCCACGCGAACGAGACTATCGAAACCTCCTCCCGCCCACTTCATGTAGTTTTAGACTAATTTATTCGAGGACTATAATTTTTGTAGGCTACTAGAACTGTAGTAGTAGATGAATCGCTTACTAAGATGATGTAAACCACTCAGACGCCGCGAGTGGGGCCCGGCAAATTCGAACCTTCCGGTGCATGTCTCCGCAAAGTTTGATGCCCTCATAGTCCCAGGCGGGCTGTACCACCTTGAAACGAGGGCAACTGTGACTTTCGTCTTATTTGTTTTTTTTTCCTTCTATTCTGACAACGTACTGGCGCTGTCAACATGGATAGCTGGGATCCAGTCGCGTTCAAGGCAGGTCTATTCCTATCTGCCTACATGGGAGTTTTGGGTGTAACACTACGCAGACACTCCTCCGGACGACTTCGCAACGGCTCGGCCAGCTACAGGAACGCAGGGACTCCAATGGTCAACTTATGCGACGCGACATTGCGAGAAATCTCTCCCAAGGACAGCTCGCAGCCGCGCGCACCAAGGCGGCGACGCTGATTCAGGAGGATGTGATGGGGGATCTCATGGAGGAACTCGAGATGATGGTCGGCGTCGTGGCGAGTCATGCTGGGGAGTTGTCGGTGGGGAGGGCTGGAATCGGGCTGGGACTGCTGGACGAAGTGAATATGAATGGCACAGCGGGTGACCCGGAGGTGGGGAAAAGGGAGGGCGGAGGAGGTAGTCGCAAAGGGTGAGACTTTTTTTTTTTGTTTGAGAATAAGCACTAACTGTTGGCGGTGCTGGCTCTTTGATGTTTGGCGTCGTCGGTTAGCAAGCTGCGGCTGAGCCCCGTTCTAGTCGAAGCCGCGGCAAGCATCGTACATGCCGCGCCGATCACAGAGTCGAAAGGTATGAGTCTCTACTAGTGCACCTAGCCGCTCGATGTGTGGCTTTGCTGATGGTTTTGGCCCACGTATAAAGACCTGAGTGTGGTTGGAGAAATTCTCATTCAGCGATTGGGTCCCTTGTTTGCTCAGACAGCATCCGCGGCTCGGAATAACCATGTGTCACCGCGCGTGAGTATCCTGCCCTGATCCTTACCGCACCTTTTCGTTTTTGACCTTGCCCTTCGATATATTTAGATCATGCAAATCTTGTCCTCTCCGACCCCAACAGCCACAAGAATGGATGAATGTCTTCTCGAGATTGCACGCACGTATGACATCAACTGGACTCCTGAACCTCGGAGAGAAAACTTGTAGGTTCCCAATCCAATGCTTGGGCAGGTGATCCCTATGCTCATGCACATCCGTAGACTTCATATTATTTCGGAGATCTTGCGCGTCGATGTTGGTTCGTCGCCTATCGTGGATCTTCCGCGGTTGCGTGAAATATGTGTGGGAGGTAGGTCATCTTCAGGACACGAAACCCCACATGGTTAGATTCAGGTCGTGGAGCTAATGTTTTTTTTCGACATCAGGACTTCCCGATAGTCCTTCGTGGATACGACCCCGCATATGGAGGTGGGTCCGTTATGCTCCCCCGCTAGGATGCATGCCATGAACGAGAATTTAGCTAAATGATAAACAGGTTGTTATTTGGTACTCTTCCAGTTTTAAAAACTAGGTGGGCCACGGAAAGCCGGAAACAACGAGATAGTTATTATGTACGTTCTGCTCTCTTCAGAAACTTTGGAGGCTGATTCCACTTGCAGGATCTTGTCCGTCGCCTCCTCGATCCTTTGGATTCTCTACCTTCCCCAACTGATCCCCTTTCTCCGACCGATGCGCTCCTCAACCAAATATCTAATTCCCTCTTCCGCGTCTCCCCGGAATTATTTGCCCTTCTTGGAAACGAGCCGAAAAGCGTTCTCTCGGGAAAATGCCCACTCGACTCTACCGCACCTAATGCCATTCGCATCACATGCGCGTCCAACCTGGACGGACGATTGGCACTCCTGAAAGGTGATGAAGGAACCTCCGAAACTCCAGAGATTCGTCTCGAATCGGACCTCAATAGTAATCCAGACCTTGCTTCACCCCCACTACCGTCATTCGCAGCGACAATTCTTGCCTCTCGGCGTCAGCTTCCACCGACGACTCTTCTTCCTTCCAAGGCGTACAACGCACCTCCTGCACACCGCGCCCACCTCTCTGCCCTCTTACGTCTTCTTTACATCCACAGTTCGTTGAACCCAGCTGTACAGTCACCACATGTCCCTTGGCTGCTTGTCCCACTCTACAGCGCGCTTGTTGGGGAGACTAACGAAGATGACGTGGCGCACGCCGAAGCTGACACGTTTTGGATGTTTGAAGCGCTTGTGGGGGAGATTGCCGAGATGGAGGAAGAGGATAGGGGAAAGGTTTGGACGAGGAAGTTGAGCGAACGAATCAGATGGGTGGACGGGGATCTGGCTACGAGCCTTGTACGTGCTATTTCGCCTCGCGTCTTTTATATCGATAACTCAACTCACGTTCGGTACACACATTTTGTCCACGACAGCACGCGACTGGTCTCGATCCCACCCTTCCGCATTACTCGTAGTCAGTGCCATCCTTTTTTATCGGAATGTTTTTTTATGCAAGCCGCTTTTTTACTTGCTAGTCGCTGGCTCGCCCCACTGTTGACACAGACTCTTCCCCTACCCTCTGTGTTTCCCGTCTGGGACGTTCTCTTCGCACGTCCGATGCGTACCCGTGACACCAACCCCAAACTTGAATACCTCGTTGATATATGTACCGCGCTCCTCGTTCGCGCTAGAACGCCTCTGTTCAGGTACGCACAGAATTTCCAGCACGGACTTGTACTCTCTAAACAACCGTTCGCTTTGTTAGGCTCGGCAGACCAGTGCGGAATGTGCCAGGTCTCTGGAGCCGGGATCACACGGCGCTCCCACCGCTCTCGCCCCTTCGCCCTTGGGAGCTAACCGATGCCTTCACGGAAGGCATGGCACTCCTCACGTCGTATCCAATCGATACCTCGGGTGGTATAGACCGGATTCTACAAACGGCCTCGGATATCGCTCAGAAACGGATCGAGGCGGGAGAGAGAGAGAAGGAGCGCGAGAAAGGGAACATTGGGTTCGGAGCACGGATTACGCAGCGTATGTGGAAGGGGTTTACTAATCAAGTTGCGGATGCAGGTCCAGAGGAAGATGTGGAGGAGGAGGAGGAGGAGGAAAGGCAAGAAAGTCAGATGGGGGAACATGATGACGGGAATGAGACAGAAACACCGGCTGTGCCGACGTTGACGTCCAGGCTTGCGACCACGGTGTGGAGGGGAATTACGAATCAGAGTTCGATGGATGATGAAATCCCGTCGCCGCCTTCGCCCTTATCTGAAGAACACTCACCGATCGCTGCAGCTGAACAGGGCCCGACGTCATCCCCACAAGCCAGCTTGTGGGATTATGCGGGGAAACTCAAGGACTCAGATACAGTGGCTGCGTTCTCAAAAGCGAGCACCAATTGGCGTGCCAAGGCGCTCGAAGCATGGGGTGTACGCAAGGCGAATGATCCTAGCAATGCATCTGCACCATCCGTGTCCGTGGTACCTCCTCACTCACCAAGTGCTGCAAGTGAAATTGTTGCACGGCGGAGTGGTTGGCCGGGTTTGAATGGCACGGACGCACCGAGCCAGAGACGAGGATCATTGCCTGGAACACGACGTGGAAGCGGGAGTTCCATTCAAGACCCACCTCGACCTGCCTTTTTCCGTTCCCCACGCGAAAGCTTTCTTCCTTTGCCTCGTCGCCAAAATGTCACGGCACCCCCTAGCCCAAACGCGGGTTATACGCCACAGGATTCGGACACCGAGTCGAGCGCGTCATCGTTTATACATCGAGCAGGTGCCTCGCTCGCTTCTCTTGCATCGCTTCAATCGTCGCAATCAACGCCCAAGAGCGTGCCTAGGCCGCTTATGCTCAGCTCGCGCGACCTAATGACGACCAAGTCTACTCCGTCCCAAGTCCACCCGTCGGCCCGTTCGGAAGGAAGTACACCTGAATACCGCGGCGGCGCTGGTCCATGGGGAGACATCCTATTAGCTGCCAAGGATCGCCACACGCTAAGGCACGGATCTGTCTCGTCCACTTCGTCCCTATCACCTTCAGAAACTATGACCAAACCACCGTACGCGTTCTCGCGTCCACAATCGCGGAGCGCAGGTACAGGTCCACGCTCAGATTACGAGTCAGACGAATCGGCGACGACGGGGAGTCGAAAGGTGCCGTTGAATCGGAAATCGCTTTCGCCGATGGCGTTGGCATCGCGGTCGCCACGTTTACCTTGGAATGCACCACCTTCATCGTCCACAACGTCGTCTGGAGTACGTAGCCCAGGACATCCGCTGTCGAATGGGAGTGTGACAGCGGAGGAGATTGAGTCTGTGTCGGAGCGTGGATGGAAGCCCACTGGGGGCCCCGTTCGTTCAAATGCGTCAACAACGGCGACATCCATGACGACAGGATTTGACTCGCCGACGACTATTGGATCCCCTCCGATTCCACGTACGCCGGTCATGTCAGCAACTGTTGGTCCAGGCATCGTGCGGATCGTCAATGGCGAGCATGTTGGTACGAGCTCGATATCGACGCTGAGCGAAGTGAGCGTTAGCGAGACAAACGCTGCGCCGCTTGAGCCACCCACACAAAGTCGACACGTCGCGCGGAAGAAGACCCCACCGCCACCTGTCTCACTGATGACTTCACCGGACACTAACGAGGAATCATCAGAGGTAGGGTCGGGGCCTGTTATTTCGGAGTCAGAGGTGTCCGAGATATCTTTGGAACGGACGCCCTCAGGGAAAGCACCGGTCAAGTTGCGGACCAAGCGCTATCGACAGCCCCCTGGAAGTTTGCGTTTGCGACCGGGATTGTCAGAGCAGCGGAGGACGCCAAGTCCGAGGCAGCCGAGTTTGACTCCTGAGTGGATAGGTGAATGTGACCCGGCGACGACGCCAAAGATAGGGAGCTATTTCGGACAGGCGTTGGATGAGGAGGGCGAAGAGACGGGTCTAGGGTTGGCGTTGGGTGGGGTGCTGACATCCCCACGACCACCGATGGTGCGCAAGTTGTCTAAGGAGGCAAGGTTGAGGAAGATCTCGACGGGGAGCAATCAGATGAGACGAACGAGAGAGAGCGGTGCGGAGGAGGGGGATGATGAAGGGTATGATGAACTGTTGAGCGCGTACGAGAGCGAAGAAGGGAGTTGAGAATGAGCGTTTTCAACGACTTTTTCTTGGTGTTTATGAATTCATGATTGAGCGACTCGCATCTCTCAGGAGCCTTTTTTTTTTTGCTGGCAAATGGGTTTTGACCATTGGCACTTGTGTTACATATTGCATGCATGCAGAGCGCTGTAGATTGGGACTCCGGGAGGTTTCTTGGGGTAGGATAAGTTAATGATGTACATTGATACTTGGCTGGCACCACTAGGCAATACACAGTACACAGTGATGTGTGGTGCGATACAGCAGATGGAATAACACGGTTCAACCGCTTGCCACAAAAAATATTAGGACGTAGACGAAAACATTCTCGAGTGCATTCAGGCATCATGCATCATGCATCATGATTGATAGTAGTATAAATACAATTTAAAGCGAGTCATGTTCGAACCTCGTTTGTGCGTCCTGGTAGCTCCGGGCCCCTTCAGACGTCTTTTGCAGTCGAACAAAGGTTTCATGGACTGCCGACATTGTTAAAAATGGTTAGGCAGTGGCATCAACACCAGTAGCATAGATATGCAGATAGCGGTCCTGCGTGAACGTCGTGGAGTGGAGAACGACACGCTGGTCGACCGGTACTCAGCCAGCCCGGACCGGGATCAGCCGAGATGCGCCTCTGTTGTATACACACTTTTGACTGATTGGATTGATCTACACATAGTTTCATCCCCTGTTTCACACATGCACACCGGTGCTTTGTTGCTATTTCTTTTCATACTTGAGAAACTCTAGTGGCACTTGTATACCCCAGGATCTCGCGCACGACTGAGGTAAGTTACCTAACGTTTATGTCACTTACTTAACACTTACTTGGTTATCGGGCAGGACTAATAGGTACAGTGCCATCACTCGGCCTCGGCCCACCCGTTCGTTCAAGAGGGACATATCACGAGATCATAAACACCATTTGAAGCACAGAAGAGACCATACATACATTGGTCTCTGCTGTGCTGGGTTTATTGTATATCTTCACCTTTTTTCTTTAGAAAAGATGTCATCTTAATATTCCACCACCCAGACAACTGCAACGTATCCATCACTAACGTTGCTTATCCTTCTTTACTGTTAAACAAACATCACCGGTGTTTCACCTTCCCCCCGTCCGAACGAACGCCGGAAGAAAAACTCTTGTAGTGTGACCGAAACATTTGTGTTTGTTTGCAAACCCCTCTCTTCCCCAACCCATCGTCCTAATCGTCTCACTGGTTGCAAATATGGATCATATTAGCGGAGCTAGGATTTCAGCTGCTGCTGCTGCAAACTCTGGTAGTCATACTTCTACTTCGCTTTCATTTAGGTGCTCACTACATGACACAGAACAAACGAACTGGAAGTGGGTTGATCACCGTAAGCGACATTGGGAGCCGGCCGATCCCTTTTGGCAAGAATTTGCAAAACGGTGGCGCAATGCAGAAGAAAAGGATGTTCATCTAAGAACGATTGATTTCTCACCATATGTCCGGACAACCGGCTTCGCCCACTTGTTCATTCGTGACTGCTACGACCAAGCAGAACAGCTAGTTTGGAAGGCGGCCGTACATAATCCTACCAGTGGAACGATTATTACCGGTCAACCCGGCATCGGTATGGTAACTATTTCTTTCTCGATTAATCTCACCTGTCCACTTGCAGGTAAAACAGTTTTCATCTGGTATCTTTTAATCTGTCTCTTGCAAAAGAAACAAGTCGTCCTATTTTATGCCACTTCCTTGTTCTTGTAGTTTTATCATGATCAAGTCTATGAATCCACGTCGCCGTACGACAGACTCCCACAAGAATCTCGTTTTTTCCCCGCAAAACCCTATCCATTCATTTGGTCGCTCTTCGATATTCATGAACTAGGACCACCTCCTTCATTCATGACTGCCCCCATGTGTTATCCAGTCCAGGCTCCATCCCCTGAGGAGGTTCGGTACAAGCAATGGCGAAAGCAGCGAAGCGCTCTGTTCACTGGGTTCCCTCTATGGACCCGTGGGGAGCTCTTACAGTTGTAAGAAATATGTGAATGTAGAGCTTTTTCGACCCTGACGTTTTCTATTCAGCGCACCACTTCATGCTGACTATGACGAGATAGTAAAAAATCTGACCCAAATCAGATCAGACTGGCAGGTTTCAATGGAAGGAACAGCCTTTAACGGTCTCTCTGGCTTTTTGAGGGAAGTTCAGGGGGACAGTCCACCAGAGTCGGATCAAGAGGCTTTTGTCGTTCTTTTGGACGCTCTCATCGATCGCTTTGGACCCATTGTCCAGGATCTGTTCGCAGCGATGATGGACTTTGATTCCGTAGTCAAGCTCCATGCTGTCGCTTTCAGCAACTTCCACGAACTACAGCGAAGTGCGGAAGTACTAGCTCTGGAACAGCACTTTAGAGAGACAAACATCACCCATTGCCTCATTTGTCTTGATCACCCCGGCCCTGTCGCGAACAAAAAGGAGTGGCAAGTTACATTCAAGTCTCGTTATATCGGGAAACAGGTCTCAGAAAGGCTTTTGGAGATGACAGAGATTGAAGCACGCAAGTGGATAAGCTTATTCTCCGCTCTTTCAACTACCAGGGGGATCGCAAGACAACTTTTCGAGCCATACGTTCACCAAGTTATTGCGAAAACGGGGGCCGGTTCTCTACAGTTCAGGCAGATGACGGGGAAACTGAACAAAGCCGCTAACTCGCCAGTCTTCGAGTTTAGTGGCTCTGGTCCGCTTGTTACGGCATTCTCCGGATCTAAGCGAAAGATGTATGTTTTTGAGGAGAAGAAGATTCGAGACAATTTGGCGAACGACGTTTATTACATCCCTCGCAGTCCTACCCAACCCCTGTTTGACGCCTTCATCGTAGAATTCGACTACGATAAGCGGACTGCACGTCTGTGGATCCTCCAGGTCACCATAGCGAGCAGTCATAGAGGCTCAACTGCAGGCTATGGTACGATTCGCAAGATCATGGACAATGCCAGGTGGTCTCTCAAGAGATCGGCACCAGAACACGCAGGCCGGCCGTTTGTGGACGTTCGCTACGTCCTGATACGCCCTCAAAGCGAAACGAAGGTGTCATGGAGCTTCCCTAAAGGTTGGAGCGAGTCTTGTACAACCAATGATCATCGGGGGGATGTATACGTGCTTGATTTTCCCGTGGTAAGTTGCATTTTTCTTTGGGTTCTCAGTGTATGTCGATATTGGTTTAGCCTCCAGATATTCACTTGTTACTTTCCGACGAAGGATCAACCGTGTCTACTTGATCGGTTACTGCGTAGTACCGTGCTTGCAGGACAGCATCCGATTTGGTGCCTGGGTGCCTGGGTGCCAGTCACTACTGTAAATTGTGTGTGATTTTCTTGCGTTTGTCTCTCGTAAATACAACTGGTTTCCGCTATGTCATGATTCAATTTAGAATCCACCTGGGCTTGTTACATTGTCGACCAGAAAGTCTGAAAGGAGGCTAACTTGTTGCGTTTAGGTCCCCCCGAGCACAAACAGCTCATCAAAATGCGTAGTAATCTGATGACCAGGGCGTTACAATTCGCAACTTTCTGCGTAGCGGTGACCGGTAACTGGGACCGATGGGTTGGTTCTTATTCCCTGATCTCTGCTATTACCAAATTGAAAAGCTTGACTCATTGCCGAATGTTGTCCGTCCATGTCGCTCATTAAATCCGTTGCTGGATGGCGAGGACGGGTCGCCGCTGCATGGCAGCGCAAAGGTGCTCGAAAGAGCCCCGTTCTCCGGCACAACGGGAGCATGCCCATTTCTGGCATCGCTGGGTCCTTCCCCCGAGCAGGAAGCAGGAAGCTTCCCCCTTCCACTCGTCCACCCCACATCGCAGCCCATCTATCCGGGGTCGCACCCTCCACATGCCCCTGCTGCCTCTGTGGACTGACTGGCCAACTCCCTCGATAGGGCTTAAGATGGGTAGCTGGTACCCTAAACAGTCTCGGAAGGGCGACGGTAGGGTAGGGGCACCCCCCTGACGAGAGCTTTCGCAGGCTTGAAACCGTTCCCCTTATCTGCCCCATACCATTACCGTACACGACTTGAGGCCCACTCCCTCTCATGGCCTGACGGGCGGGCAAGCAGACAGACAGACAGCCCGAGGACCCTCCCTCGCACATGGACATAGGACCATAGCCTTCGGCCGTAACCCCCCACTTATTGTATCCAACTGTTCCGCCGTGGTGCTCGTCAAAATGCTTCCGAGATTCGGATTGTTCAGACGAGAGTCTCTGTTGACCACCTTCACATAAGCATTCATCCCGTAAAGCGGCGACTCGCAATCTACCCGCGCAACTCGATTGTCCTGACATCCAGGAGATGTCTAATTACACACACTTAGACACCCTTCGCGTGTAAGGCCCTGGTCTGCTTTCGTCTGTCTGGCAGCATTCCTCAATCGAATTCTGCAAATCACTACGGGTTCCTTCTCCCGAGTGAACAGGATTTATCGCCAGCCGCAGCTATCAGCAAACACTACTTCAGTGGTGGGATCAAGCGGCGCGCAACTATCGGCGAGTATTCGTATTTTCTACAAGATTTGTTTGATCATTCTGATTTTAGAATACGGAAACGGTACATGCTTGGTAAAATCGATGAGACGATCCCAGAATGTAGGATCCGGTTTAATGGGGAGAGATCTGACAATCTCGAGCTCACGTTGTCGGAGAGAAACAAAAGGCTGCATGAAGTCATGTACAAGTTCGCGTGAGTACGACATTGACCGCTTTAGGTGGATGGTTGGACTACACGGCATTATGGACAGGTACGTGCAAATGGGATAGGTTGGACAATGCGCAGATTCAGGTACGTGGAATTGTTGACGAGGCAGAATATAGTACGTACAGTCGACTCCCTTATAACCCATACCCCCTATAACCCATACTCCCTTGTAACCCATACCATTTTTCATTTCCCAAGTTGGTTTGCAGTGATTTTGAACCCATAACCCATAATCCATAACCCATA
>JBBPKO010000400.1:0-15764 GCA_038089295.1 Xerocomus amazonicus
CTATAGATAAGATAAGATAAGAATCACTTAGAGCGAAAGTTGCTCTAGAAAATCAGGAAAAATCAGGAAAAATAGGAGAAAAATAGAATGATTCATAACATTACCCACCCGGTAAGGGTATTGGGGATGGCGGCAGAGGAGAGGATCATTTGGGAAAGATAGGGATCTAGCTCTCGGGCAAAGGCATCAATGAGAGTGTTCTGGTCAGTCACTCCTGACTGTGCAGTATGCAACTGGAAATCAGCAATATAATTCTGGAAACCATCCTTCTCTTGGAGGTTTTGTATAGTGTCCTACATTTTTCTTCAGGCCATGTCTTTATAATTGAATGGATAGAACGTCTTGCAGAAGTCATCCATCATATTTTCGTACATCTTCTGCCTAGCAGGGAATGCTGCGTCGCCAAGCTGGCAGTACCACTTTTCTGCAAAGGCCTGTCCTCAGCCTTTAGTCATTTTGCTTAATGCTACCAGCATCTTCTTTCCATTTGTATCATAGATGTCCAGGTTCAATGTGAAGAAGGCTGTCATGGCCATTCCCCAGTGTGGTGCATCTTGTGAGTCACCAGAGAAGTCACCAGGTAACCTGGCCTTCAATTCAGTAGGATGTGCGGCAGCAGGGAATTCGGCGAGAGCTTCTTCCATTGGGGGTAGTGGGGGAAGGGGGAGTGGTGGTGGTGGTATGGGGAGTGGAGTGATTTCAAGGGGGGAGATCTCTTCCTCAAGAGGAATGTCCTTGTGGATTGGAGACAGAGAAAGGTAAGGGGAGGAGTGAGAGTGAGTAGCAGAACTGTTGTCGTCGCTACTCAACAAAGGGGGATGGAATGTGGGTGGAATGCTGGCATTTGATAACTTCCAGCAAGGAAGAAGCTAGTTCTTTTGTTATGCTTCAAGTACCTTTACAACGATGAAGTTGAAAGATACTACTCAAGGCTTTGAGGTGAAGTCTCTTAGCGATGAGGACAAGACTAGATCAACGTTGGATTGCCTAGAACTAGCTTACTGCTACTGGTACAAGACACTAGGTATATATACTACTCCCAGTGGTGCACAGACCACTCTGACTAAGCGTTATCATAACAATCTGTGGGGCTATGATTAGGATCAGTTGGGGTTTGGGGCGATAGTAATTGGATAGGGATCAGATAAAGGAACATGAGGCAAGATAGCAATCATTGCCTAGAAGAGAAATAGTGTCCATCGATAAGAAGAGATCTGATCAAGATAATGACGATAAGAGTGCATGTAGAGGAGCATAGAGGAGAAATGAAGAAAAATGTAACATCTCCTATGAAAGAAGGAAGACCAGAGTCCCCCATTCATCCCAGAACCCTCAACAACGATGACAATAAAGAATTGATGGCCACTCTTCCCAATGACTTTTCCGGCCTAACCGATGATGCAACACTTTGGCCTATCCAGATGGATGGTCACTTTGCCTTAAATGAAGGGTTATATGATGACACTGCAAAATGCCTCGTCTTTCTTAACAAAATGATGAAAGGAAGAGGCCCTGCTTTCGCCGAACAATGGTATTAGCTCATCCAAGAAAAGGGGGCAGAATATCGCAGACGACTATATCAAACTATCAAAGACGATTTTAAGAAAATGTTTTTCCCGCTAAATGCGAAAGAAGAAGCATGCAGGAAACTCAAACGCCTTCGACAGAATTTGTCAAAACCTGATGGTTTCTCTCTCTTCTCCTCCTCCTTCCAACTCCTTGCCACCCAATCTGAGGATCAAGATGATTCCTCTCTAATAGATTCATTTGCTGCAGGGCTTGACTCTGAGCTCGCCAACATGATTCTTTCGATGCCGACGGTTCCCACCACTCTCATCGCATGGTGCACTGTGGCCTCTATGTTTTATGAGCAACAACAATGAATACACGACCTTCATCCCTCCCCCTTTCTTTGTCGTCCAACCTGCCCCTCATCGACACGGCGAACAACCCTGCCCCCTTACCCTTCTCAAGAATGAATCGCCCATATTCGTCACACCATCGTTCACCCATGGACCTCGATCTCCCCTCTGACATCCCTCACCTTTGATGAGTGATATCCTCATCTACTGCTGCCAAGGATACCTACTATCACGACCATTCCTCCTCTGATCTTGCCTGAACAGCAATTCAAGATGCCATCTCCCTCCTAGTGTGATAAATATCTTCCTCTGGTCACCTGACCAATCACGAGACAATATGTGGATGCTGCCATCCAGACCACTCTCTCTCTCCTGGTGTCCCCCCTTGACATCGACGCAGTCCCTATCCCTTCTCCTCACTCTCTTTCTTCCCTCTCTTCTTTGATAGGGTCCCCTCTGATTGATGTCATCCCTCCTTCATCTCTTCCACCTTCCCCTCTTGTTGCCAGGGGTCTTTTCCTTGAGCCGTCCTCTCCTCTCACCATCGGCACCTTGTGAGTCCCTTCTCCATCCCCCTTTGTATGGGATCTCATCAATGACTCTACCCCTATCGAACCATCTTCCCTTGCTGAAGCCCTAACCTCAGAGAAACTGCTGTCCCCCCAATGGCTTGCTAAGTTATGGACTCTTCATGCCTCCCTTCGTAACTCCATTCCTCGACGACCTCATCTTGCCTTGTCAGGGCTTGCAGCAATTTGCTCCGTCCTCATCATCTCTTCCCCCTCTCTGCTGGATACCCCACTCACTCCCTTGCAGTCTCCAATCCTTTCCCCATGCATCGTCCCCCTTCCGTCGTCAGTTGCTTCCTCGCCCATTGCCACTCTGTCACCCTCTTGCTGCCCTTCTCCCGTCCCTTCCTGTCCTTCCCCACAGTTGGATCTTATTGTGCCTTCTCGCCTTTCCTGGGCTGATGATGAAGGTGATGATATGTTCCTCTCCAGTCCTCTCCCATTTACCGCCATGCCCCCTTCTCCTTTCCCAGGCGATATGTTTGACAGGTATCTCACCAATCTTGCCCTTCACCCCTGCTCTCGGGAGGATTGCCACCATGCTTTCCTCTTTTTCTCCTCTCTTCTGTTGTTGCCAGTGGCTTGCTCTTCCCCTTCCCTTTCCCTGTCTCCACCGTTGTCCCCCCATCCCCTCTGCATTCTCGGCCTCTCTTCCCTGTGGTTGCCGTCCCCCATCCTTCCCTCTTTAGCTGGTGTGTCCAGTCCATGGTTTATGGACCTGCTTCTACTGTCTCCACCTTGTTCCCCCCCTGTCCTCATCTGTCCGCAGTGGGTTCTCTTCCCCTCTGTGTGTCTCTCTCCTCTTCCATTTTCTCTCTCTTCCTCTGTGGGGTCTTTCTGAGTTGTTTTGTGTCAATTCCCGTCATCAGTGCCTCCGGTCTTGTCTAGGGGGTGAATTTCCTCTGTTTCCATCCTTCCTGACCAGTTCTATAGCCCTCAGCATGGCATAAAACTGCTAATAGTCCTACAAAAAGAAGAAAAATGATGAAAACCATACATCCGCAATGACGTTAAACTAAGTGTCCATTTCCCCTTCCTGTAACAGACATCTGAGATGACATTAAACTAGTTCCCTCTCCCCCTGGTTGTGGCACGTCCAGCATGACGTTAAACTGTGCTCCTCCCCCTCTCCCCAGTTGGTACGACCGTCATGTCGTTAAACTGTCACTCCCGGGTTGGAGTTCCCCTTACCCCCATTCACACCTTAGAAGTGAGTGGTTATAATACAAAATTAAATAACCATAGGACCTAGGTAGGTCATTAAACTGCCTCGGGCTTAACTGCTTGTGTGGGTATGGTTGGCCCACAGTTCCCTCGTCAGAGGTCAAGCAAGGTTGGCACCCTTCACTCTACCCCTCCTCCCCCTCCTCCCTTGTTTGTCCTAGGTCTGGC
Organism: Xerocomus amazonicus; assembly: GCA_038089295.1. Lineage (NCBI taxonomy): Eukaryota > Fungi > Basidiomycota > Agaricomycetes > Boletales > Boletaceae > Xerocomus > Xerocomus amazonicus. The sequence goes on from JBBPKO010000400.1 coordinate 3,824, forward strand.
AAGCCTGTCTCGTATGAATCCTCCAGCTAGTCTTCCTGCACGAAGTAAAACTGCTTTCTTCCTCTTCCCTCCTGGCCTTGAGGTATGGCCTGAGAATCACCTCTACCCCAGAATCCCCTCCTCCAGCCTCTTATGACTGCTCTTCTCTTCTTTCACCGAATTGACGGCTTCTGCTGATAAGAAGCATGGCACTCCTGATCCGCAGAATACCCACCTTCCGCTCTGACAAAGCAGACTTCTCTCAAGAACCCTGTCCTCTCTCTCCCAGAATGCTGTGTTGGCTTCTTCTGATCTTGGCACCGGTTGCCTCTTTTATTTTTCCCTTACTCCTGATGGTTTATAAGGATCCCCATGGTTCGACAGCATCAACATCGCACAACATGTCTTTCGCCATCTCTCACCCTTATGCCCACTCCCAAGTTAACCATCACTTCCATTCCACCATTCTTGACCTTCCAGCACACATGTCCTTCTCTCAGGACCTTAGCCCTTATGATTTCTTTACTATGATTCATGTTCATCATTGCAATCGTGTTCGACGAGTTCGTAGCTGTCCCCACTGTTTGGAGATCTTCTTTGCTCAAATGACAATCACACTGGATGCCCTTTGGATGGGGCACATCTGTCCTACTCCAGACGATTCCTATCTTCCTCCAGTACCTTCGCACTTTGAATCTCTCCCCCCAGTTCAGGTTTGGCACCCTCCCCTCATCCCTCAGACAGAAATGTCCCCTATTGCCTGTGCCTTCTATGAATTTGTCCTCGCTCAACAGCAATCCCTCCAGGCTGTCTTCGGCTCTTCCAACCCTCCCACATTCATCGACATACAGGATATCCTTGACAAAATGGAAGTTGAGTTCGTCTGTATCCCTGACGACTCTCCCCTCTCCTAGGGTTTTGCTTTTTCCTTTTAGGGTTTTTCGAGCTGGTGCTTGAAATCTAAAGATGGAGTTAATGTTATGATTTTCCTTAGCATTATACCAAGTGGTCATTCTTGGTATGCTTTACTGTCTAACATTCATCGTCTTCACCCTATCCTTCATATACTCTACCATGCTGGTAGTCACCTATACCCTTCTAGCTGTTCCCCTTATCCGATTGGCAGTCCTTATGGCAGGACCCCTATGCATTTCTCCTATCGAGTGCCTCATGTTCTATGTCTCGGACCAGTAAGCCCTTGCCCCATGTCCTATTGTAGTATTACCCTTTGCCCTGGCAATACCCCTTTGCCCTATTCCACCATGGGCCATTCCTGTTGCTTCTCCTGTATGCTTCTCTTCCCCGCAGTAGCTTCTATGCTTCTCTACTGTGGATGTACTTCTCTTCTTCTCCACAGCATGCTTCTTACTGTGCATGCTGCTTCCCTTCTGACAGATGACCATTCTCATACAAACCCTTGACCCAGGGTTATGGACCATTACCATATATGTACTAGCATAGCATGGTCTGTGCACCATTACCTACTGTATAAGTATGTACATACACAAGGGGAATGTCCCTCATCTGTATTCTCACCTTTACAGGGCTAGGCTTAGGAACCTAGCTCAATACTATTCTCCTTTATTGTTCCCTTGGATCCCATTGTCTATGACCTCCATCCTGGAACCTATCCTCTGAGATCCCCTTTGGAATACGCCATCTGAAGGCCTCCAAATACCAGGATATAGTTAAGTCGTATCCAAGATGATCAATGTTGACGTCTTTCTGTCTCAAGAAGATAGCCTCGTAACAATGGGAGTGAGAGTGACTACATTGACATCCATCATATTTGGATCTCAGCAATAAAGGCCAAGACTTCCTCAATAGAGGTTAGTAATCCATTGCTGTTGGGCATGGAATTTGGCTGTGGCCCCTACCCATCCAATCAAAGTGTTGGGAGGAGCAACAATCAAGAGGATCATCTAAGCAAAGTAAGAGTCTAGTCCGGCTGTGAAAGCATTATTGAGGATTGTTTGGTTGGCGATTTCTGATTGAGCTACATGTAATTGAAAATCTACAATATAGTTCTGAAAACCATCCTTTTCACAGAGGTTCTACATGGTGTCTTGCATCTTTCGCCATGCCATTTCTTTATAATTGAAGGGGAAGAACATCTTTCCAAAGTCTTCCATTAGACAATCATACATCTTGTCATCTACAGGGAATACAGGGTTGCCAATCTGCTGATACCATTTTTTGGCAAAAGCCATTCCCTGTCCTTTGGTCATTTTGCTCAAGGTGATGAGCATTTTCTTGCCATCTGTATTGTAGATATCAGGGTTAAGGGTGAAAAAAGTGGTCATGGCCATTCCCCAGTGAGGGGCATCAAGAGATTCACCAGAGAAGTTGCTGGGCAATTCAGCTTTAAGCTCAGTGGGATGAGAGACAGCTACAACTACTATATCATCCATTGGAGGAAGGTGGGATGACAGAGGTTGGGGGAGTGGAGAAGGAAGGGTAGGGAGGGGAGTAATTTCGAGGGGGGAGATTTCATCTTGTAGGGGAGGGGAAGGGGAGAGATAGGAAGAAGAGCTTGTTTTGGTGGCTAGTGTATCATCATTGCTGTCACTGCTTGATAAGAGGGGGCAGAATGTGGGCAGAATGCTAGCATTTAATAACTTCCAGCAAGGAAGAAGCTGGTTCTTTTGTTATGCTAAGCTGTTCTTCTAGATAGTAGAGTCAAAAAGGATAGCAGAACTCAAGTGAAAGAGAGATCTCACAAGAGGATGAGGCTAGAACATGTTTGATTACATAGAACTAGCTTGTAGATACAGGTACAAAGATGACTGTTATATACTACATCCCCTACTGTACAGACCACATTAGTTAAGCTACTGTGGACAATGAGTGAGCTACTGCAGAGTGATGTTATGGGGAGGAAGCTATATGAGGAAAAGTTGAAGACATGAGGTGATATATCACTGTCTAGAAGAGGAGAAGTCATCTGTAAAGAAGGAAAGGCAAACAAAAAGCAGTGCATAATGGGAAATCATGACAAAAGAAATCAAGAAATTGTAACACTTATCACCCTATTGTGAAAACCATGTATCTAGTGAGAACTTCCTGAAACCACCTCCTGACTTGATTGTGTTATGACTTTCTCTTGCATTTCTTTTCTTATATCATATGCCTTTCCCCTTTACCTTTTGATGGATGATCTTTTCCTTTTTAGATGATGATCATATCATCTCATGTCCTCAACATTTCCCTTCTACTTCCTCCTCAATGTTTATTCCACAACATCTTAGCTCATCTATAGCAGCATAGTTTATCATCCATAGTAGCTGAGTCACCATGGTCTATGCATGTCCAGTAGTAGTATATAAACATTGCCATATAACAGTAGTCAGTAAGCTAGTTCTATGCAATCCTACATATTTCTAGCCTCATCCTCAAAAGTGAGATCCACCTTTCACTTGAGTTCTTTTATTCTCTTTGACTCTATAGTCTTGAGGATATAAGCATAACAAAAGAACTAGCTTCCTCCTCACTAGAGATTATCTAATCCTAGTATTCCATCCACATTTTGTCTCCCCTCGCTGGAAAGCAATGAAAGTCTAGTCCCTACCCCTAAGACCCATTCCTCCCCATACCTTTCCCCTTCTCCAGTTCCTACCCCTCTTGAACCTCTTCTTTCACCTCCTCTCCTCCCATCACCTCTACCCATGCATGTCACTTAACCACCTCACCCTACCAAGTTGAAGGCCAGTTTATCTACTAACTTCTCAGGAGAAACTATAGATGTCCCACATTGGGGAATGGCCATGATGGCCTTCTCCACTCTTAACCCAGAAGCATATAATATGAATGGCAAGAAGATACTCATTGCCCTGAGCAAAATGATGAAAGGAAGAGGGACCACCTATGCTGAAAAGTGGTATAAGCAGATTGCTGATCCTGAATTCCCAGACAACAACAAGATATATGAGAAAATAATGGAAGATTTTAGGAAGATGTTTTTCCCTTTTAACTATAAAGAAATGGCATGACAAAAGATGTAAGACACTATCCAAAACTTGAAGGATAATGATGGATTCCAACACTTTATCACAGACTTCCAGTTATATACAGCTCATTCTGGTATTGTCAATCAATATACCCTCATTGACACATTTGCAGGAGGGTTAGACCCTCACATCTCACAGATGATCCTCTCCATGGAAACCACATCTGAGATGCTTATTGGATGGGTTGAGGTGGCCTCAAAGTTTCATGCCCAACAATAGAGGATCACCAATCTCAAATGAGGAGGAATATTAGGGCTGCATCAATCATCAGGAAGAGATCCACATGTTATGGACATTGATACTGTAACTCTCTCCTCTATGAATCATGCAAAGCATATTTGCAAAAATTGTTGTTTCACTTGCCCTAAAGTAGGGTGTTGGGCTGGCAAACATAGAGGTGAACAGCATTCCCCTTACCCAAGTCACCCAAACTCCTCTCACCCCTCTCAACCTTTCTCACACCCACTTCCCCCCCTTCTAACAATGGCTCCTTCTACTCCTGTTCATAATGTTCAAACCATAACTCCTCTTTACCAATATGTTTCATCTCTTGTAGAAAAAGGAAACTCACCAGAAAATATCCACACCATTCTGAAAGCCTGTTACAAGGAAGGAGAAGAAGAATAATCAATCACTAAGGCTACCCTTCAAGTGAAGGATTTTTAACATAGAGGACAGATGAATTGACATCTCCCCCTCCTACATAGATAGCAGCAATGTATACTAGTAAGAAAAATGGAAATGCTATTTGAATTCCCCTCTCCCTTCATCTTGCTGCCCAAACAGTCAACATCTCCACTCTGATTGATAGTGGGGCAACTGGAAATTTTATTGATGAATTGTACGTATGTGCAAAACATCTAAAGTTCAAATCTCTCTCCATATCTCTCCATGTCAATAATGTAGATGGTTCGCAGAACAAAGGAGGAAAGATCCATTGTCTGACAACACTACATTTATCCTTCTAGGATTGTTCCTAGAAAGAAGAGGTCTACATAACCAATCTAGGCAAAGAAAAGTTAATCCTCAGGTTTCCTTGGCTATAATGAGCAAACCCAGTCATCAATTGGGTAAATCAAATTGTATCTGTAATGCCTAATGAAGGAATAGATGCATAACCTGTTATGATTTTCTGTAGTGTTACACTGATGGCTCATCTTCAGTACGCTCTACCATCTATTGTTCATCATCTACACCCTATCCTTCCTATGCCCTACCCCACTGGACTTCACATATACCCTCCTGGCTATACCTTTACTCCACTTATCAGTCCTTATGGCAGGCTCTTTATGCATTTCTTCTATCTTGTGCCTCATGTTCCACATCCTGGACTGGTTAGCCCTTGCACCATGTCCTAATGTAGTATTACCCTTTGCCCATGGGATACCACTTTGCTCTATTCCCCATCAGACCATCTTCCTATTTGTCGAGTAGTATGCTTCTCTACTGCAGATGACTCATTCCCATACAAACTCTTGACCCAGGGTTATGGACCTTCCATATATATACATACATAGCTTGGTCTGTGCACCATTCCCTATAGTATAAGTATGTACGTACATGTAGAGGGATGTCCCTCATCTGTATTCTCACTGTTATAAGGTTAGACCAGGTATTTAGTCTAGAATATACTTCCTTTATTGTTCCCTTGGATCCCATCTATCAACCTCCATCCCAGAATGCTCCTAAAATCCCCTTTGGACCCCATTGTCTAGAAGACCTCCAATTCTAGGATATAGCTAAGTCATATCCAAGACGATCAATATTGATGTCTTTCCATTCTAAGGAAGTGAGAACATGTATCATAACACAACCCCTTCTTTTACAATTCCTTTTCACTTCTCCCAATCCAAAAATAGCTTGACAATATGCTCATTGAGAGTACCTCTGACAGGAGGAGGAGACTGGATTGATCAACTGTATCACCATCACTATCAATCTGGCCCAACAAGCAATAGGGAAAGAAGTGAAATTACCATCCTATCTTATCAATTACCAGGACATAATCTTGGAGCCACAGAATGGGACCCTACCCCCATCATGACCATTTGATTATTCCATTACCCTTTCTCTTGACTTTGTCCCAAAAGTGGCAAAAACATATCAACTCAACCTCCAGGAAATGATTGCATGTAAAAATTTCTTAAATGAATATTTGAAAACTGATTGGATTGTTCCTTCTTCCTCCTCTCAAGCATCCCCCTTTTTCTTTGTCTCAAAAAACACAGATGATCTTCATCTCTGTCAGGATTATTGATATTTAAATGACCATATAGTCAAGAATGCCTATCCTCTACCCCTCATCCCAGAATTAATCAACAGGTTGTGAGGATCAACCATTTTCATCAAGATAGATATCCATTGGGGGTATAACAACATACTGATCAAACTGGAAGATCAGTGGAAAGCTGCCTTTATCACCCCTTTTGGTCTCTTTGAGCCAACCGTCATGTTCTTTGGTCTCTGCAACTCTTCTGTTACATTCCAATCTCTAATGAATCATCTCTTTCAAGATTACCTTGTCTAGGGATGGGTGGTCATATACATGGATGATATATTGATTCATTCTTTGACCTCCTCTCTTCACTAGGACTAGACTTGTCTCATTCTCGAATGACTTAGCAAACATTCTCTCTTTCTTAAACTCTCCAAATGTGTCTTCAATGTAGCAGAGATTGAATATCTGGGATTGATTGTTTCCCATAATAATGTATGAATGGACCTGGTCAAGGTTTCTGCAATCACTGAATAGATGCCACCCCAATCCATAAAGGGGATTCACTCTTTCCTCAGGTTTTGCAACTTTTATCACAAGTTCATCTCTAATTTCTTCTACATTGCTGCCCCCCTTCACTCTCTCACTTGCATTAATCATTTATGGATTGAACTTTAGACTGTCAAGATGCTTTTGACCATTTGAAATGCATCTTTATTTCCTCTCCCATTTTTTGTCTCCCAGATGTCACTTCCCCCTTTTTCATTATGATGGACACCTCTCTAATCGCCACTGGCAGTATCCTGATGCAAAAAGATGTGAATGGCAATCTCCACCCATGTGTCTATCTTTCTCATATACTGTCTCCTGCTGAATGCAATTATGATATCTATGATTGGGAACTTCTGGCTGTCATTTACACCCTTGCTGAATGGAAGCATTATTTGTGAGAGACTGGCCTTCCCATCACTATCTATACTGATCATAAAAACCTTTCCTATTTGTGCCAACCCATCATCTCTCCCACCACCAAGCTCACTGGATGTTGTTCCTCCAAGACTTTGATCTCCATTTCTCCATTCTCCTAGGTTCTATGATAGGGCCCACCAATGCTCTCTCTTGTTCCATCTCTCCCAATCTTTCTATGAATAATGCCTCTGTTACCCTTCTCCCTCCTAATCTCTTTATCTCTCTTATCAATGTTGCTCTCCAGGATAAGATTGCTCTTTCTTCTGCCTCTGATCCTCTTGTCCTCTCTGCCCTTGAATATATATGGGAAGGTTCCTATCTTTTCCTCTGTTTCTCTTTCCTGGATTGAACTTTTCATAATGGTCTCCTTTACTACCACTCCTGTCTCTATATCCCTCCCTTCTTCTATCACTTTCTTGTCTCCTCCATTCACTCTTCCCCTTCTGGTGGCCATGGGGGTCAGTTTTGCACCCTTTCCCTCCTTTAGCATGATTATTGGTGGCCTGATATGGCCTCTTTTGTCCATTCCTTTGTTGCCAGCTACTCCTCCTGTCAATCCTCCAAACCTCTCACCTCCTCTCACCTCTCACCTCTTTCTCCTCTTTTGTTGTCTGCCATCTGCCCTTTTTAATAGCTTTCAGTCGATATTATCTCTGGCCTCCTGCTGGTCAGCCCTCTCGACTCTGTCTTGGTTGTGGTCAACCATGGGCTTACTAAGGGGGTGATTTTTATCCTGTGCTCCAAATCAATTGATATAGCAGATGTTGCCACTCTATTCTTTCAGCATATTTTCCCTCATTTCAGCCCTTACAACTGCCTCATCTTGGATAGAGGTCCACAATTCACCTCTGTATTTGCCTAAGAATTAGCCTATCTCCTCAATTACGGTATAGCTCTCTCCTCTGCCTATCATCCTCAAACTGATGGAGAAACCAAATGAGTAAATCAGGAATTGGAAATGTACCTCCACCTCTTCTGTAGTGAGGATCCATTCATATAGCCTAACTTCCTCCCCCTTGCTCAATTTTACCACAATTCCTCTACCCATTCAGTAATGATGTATTCCCCTTTCTCTCTCCTTATGGAGTATGAATCCTGAGCCTATCCCCCACTAGGTCAAACATTCCTTCCAATGTTGACAAAATGATTGGTCAGGATAGATAAGGCAAGGCGAGAAGCTGCAGCAGCCCACAAGTTGGCTCAACAGATGATGTATGCCCAAATCCAAAGTAAGTTCTAGCTGTGGAAGGTGGGAGAGAAGGTATGGTTAAAGGCCACAAATCTCTGCCATAGTACCCCTGGGTGGAAATTAAACCCCTTGTGAGAAGGCCCCTTCCTTATCATGCAAGTGTTATCCCCAGTGGCTTATCGTTTGAAATTACCACCATCTGAAACACCTCTAACCTCTATACCAAGCCTAATAAGCCTGATATTTGAGATCTAAGGAGAGGGGGCCTTTAGGAGGTAAAAATGCGAAGTGGGAGAGAGGAAACTGAGTCTATCTTGCTATGGGGCCTCCTACCAGAGGGAGAACTCCAAGAGAACTTGACTGGGGAGTCCTCTGGTCAAGTTCCTTGGCCTTTATATACTATCTAAGTATTTACATGGGTTTTGACTAGATCTAGTGATTACATGGGCTAGGGCATAAGAGGGCATGTAAAGCACATGTAGAATGGATGAATATGCATGATGAGTCCTTGCTGCAGTGGCAGCATAGCTTTAGTTATGATGGATCGCATTTTTTATGCATAAGTCACCCTTGGGGTTATCTAGAGATCTGCCACCAAGGGAGTGGAATCTATGGGGTGTAAGGGCATCAATGTGTGCTTCTAGATGCATATGAGTTGGGGGGAAGAGCTGGGGCCAAGGGATCAGTCCATTGGTCTAGGAATTATGGGCAAAGATTTTGAGTTTTAGTCCTCCCTATAGATAAGATTAGATAAAAGTACCTTAGAGCGAAAATGGCTTCTAGAAAGTCAGGAAAAATGATCCAGGGACTTAGGGGTGATCTTATGGATTCATAACACCATCATGGAAGATTCACAATGTCTTCTATATGAGAAAACAGATTACTCAATCAGGAGTATATGGCTAGAGAGATTAACTCAGTCATGCATGTGATGCAATGGACTAAATAATATTCACCTAGAGAGATTAACTATGTATAAATGAGCATAATGCAGATAAGATGAAAGCTAATCAACTCACCTCAGTCATGTGTGTGATGTAACAGACTGAGGTGTCTCCATACAAACAGAAGGTCTTATATACTATAGGATATACTAACTAGAGCATGATATTTGGGTTTGAAGATGCCCTGAATATCTGGAATGACACTGGTATGTGTAGTAGAAAAACATACAGCTCAAAAAAACATACTGACTAATGATTACAGTAAGGAATGGTGGTGTATATTGTTACAGTTTTCTGTAGTGTTACACCGAGTGGTCATTCTCGGTATGCTTTACCATCTTACATTCATCGTCTTAACCCTATCCTTCATATGCCCTACCCCGCTGATAGTTGCCTATAACATTCTAGCCATTCCCCTTATCTGATTGGCAGTCCTAACGACAGGACCCCCATGCATTTCCTCTATCGTTTGCCTCGTGTTCCATGTCTTGGACCAGTAAGCCCTTGCCCCATGTCCTATTGAAGTATTACCCTTTGCCCTGGCAATACCCCTTTGCCCTATTCCACCATGGGCCATTCCTATTGCTTCTCCCGAATGGTTCTCTTCTGCACAGTATACTTCTTCCTGCTTCTCTGCTGTGCAGCGTTGCTTCTCTTCTTCTGCAGCATGCTTCCTTATGAAGCATGTCTGCTACCCTTCTCACGGATGACCATTCCCATACAACCCTTGACCCAGGGTTATGGACTATTACCATATATGTATATATATAGCATGGTCTGTGCACCATTACCTATAGTATGAGTACGTACGTACACAAGGGGAATGTCTCTCATCCATATTCTCACTGTTACATGGTTAGCACCTAGAATGCTAGCCTAGTATAATCCTATTCCTTTCTGACTCCCTTGGTTACCATCGATGTATCAACCACCATCCCAGAGTATCCATCATCTCCTTGGAATATGCCATAGAAGGCCTCCATCCCAGGATATAGCTAAGTCGTATCAAGGCCTCACTGTTGACCAGCCTTTCCACCCAAGGATATAGGATATCAGTAGTGAACTGTAACATATATAGGCTTGCATTCTCCAGTGATCGCTCCAGTCCAGAGCCAGTCATGGCTATGTACATGCTTGTTATTCCAACACTCCCCCTCAAGCTGTGCACAGTCCAAGTTCTGCAGCAAAATGCTTGACTTTCAGGGACAGAAGGGCCTTCATTAGGGTATCAGCAATCATGTTGTCCATAGGACAGAAAATTAACTTGATCTTGCCATCTTTGATTACCCAGCAGATGAAGTGGAATCAAATGTCGATGTGTTTTGTGCACATATGATATTGGTGATCTTTTGCAAGTGTGATAGTGGACTGATTGTCCAAAAATAGCATAGTTGCTTTTTCATCTAGAGTGTTACAAGTCTATCTCCTTGATACAGGAAGACATCAATGTTGACTGTCTTGGATATGACTTAACTATATCCCAGGATTGGAGGCCTTCTTTGGGTGTATTCCAAAGGGGATCTTAGAGAGTATGTTCTGGGATGGAGGTCTTATGACAGAATCCAAGGGAATGATAAAGGAGAATAGAGATTGAGCTAGATTCCTAGACTAGCCCTGTAAAGGTGAGAATATGGATGAGGGACATTCCCCTCGTGTATGTACATACTTATACTATAGGGAATGGTGCATAGACTGAGCTATGTAGGTACATATATGAGAGTGTCCATAACCCTGGGTCAAGGGTTTGTATGGGAATGGTCATCTGCAGGAAGGAGAAGCATACAGCACAGCATAGAAGCAGCTGCAGAGAAGAGAATCATACAGAAGGAAGCAACAGAAACAGCCCATGGCAGAACAGGGCAAAGGGGTATAGCCAAGGTGAACAGTAATACTACAATAGGACACAGGGTAAGGGCTTACCAGTCCAGGATCCGTAACATGAGGCACGAGATAGGAGAGATGCATGGTGGTCCTGCTGTGAGGGCTGCCAATCAGATAAGGGGAACAGCTAGGAGGGTATAAATGACAACCAGCGGGGTAGGACGGATGAAGGATAGGGTGTAGACGATGAATGATAGATGGTATAATGTGCCAAGAATGACCACTCAGTGTAACACTAAGGAAAATCATAACACGGAGTGATGCTGTCAAGCCAGAGTTCAGTGAGGAGCGATCAAAGCCAAAGTGCTTCTTTCATGGTGTGGATAGTGGCTATATATTCGCTTTCAGTGGTGGATAAGGAGACTATCTCCTGTTTCTTCAATGCCCAGGAGATGGCTTCTCCATCTATCAGGAAAGTGAATCCTGATATGGCTCTATGATCTTTGGCCATGCTGCCATCTGTGTCCAAGTAGCCTACAAGTGGTCTTTCAACACCTCCATATGTCAATCTCAGATCTTTCAACCCAATAAGGTATCTGTAAATATGCCAAATGGCATCTCAATGGGGCATGCTAGGGTAGCTTGAAAAGTGTGAGACTGTAGAGACTGTGTACAATATGTCGGGATGGATACCTAGTACTGCATACATAAGTAAACCTATGACTTCCTGATAAGGGATATGCTTCATGGCTGCATGTTTGGCACCAGTTGCAGGGGATTGGGTGGTAGTCAATTTCATGTTGGGTTCCATTGGCGT
>JBBPKO010000401.1:0-11063 GCA_038089295.1 Xerocomus amazonicus
AGGCCTTCAAGTAGAAGGTATCGGTGAAGTAGAACGTCCAAGAGGCTTCACAAAGTAAGCGTTGGAGAAACCAATGGATCTATTGACTTGTAGGCCGCAAGATACAAGGGAGAAACTACTTAGAGAAACTACGTACTCAGTCGCTGATCTAAATAGGTATGTTGGTGGCGCACGGACCAAGCTATGCTCTGCTGCGGAACGACTCAAGGCGAGTCATGTCGAGTCATAGGTATCGTATCATAGCAACCATCGAAGAAGGGAAGAGAAGGAATACGAGGCAAGAGAACAACTGATGCCTAGAACGGAAATAGCGTCCGGGTCGTGAGATAATCATATAAGATTGAGGAAAGGTTATCATATAGTCAAGAGAGGAAGTATTCGGGAAAGATAGTTGGATATAGGGGCAAGAGAGAAAGAAAACGTAACAAGGGCACACCATATAAGGTGAAGCCAAAGTCCTGGCCCCTCAACTCTATTACAGCAAAGTTACTCAGAGTTCATTCAGCTCTTTTCTAACAGTCATCATTCATTTCTTCAACTTTCTCCATTCTTACTGGGCTCTCTTCTCCATGGTTCACTGACCTTCTTTCTCTTGCATCTCTTTCTCCTCCCTCCATTCTCCTTCCCCCTTCTCCTGCTCCTTCCTCTTGTTCCTTTTGACCTTGGTCTTTTGCTTGTTTTTGTCATCAGTGTCTCTAGTCTTGTCTGGAGGGTATTTTCCTCTTTTCCTCCCATATTATAAGTACTTTGTCTCTGACAAAAGCTCTGAGCATGGCTTTAAACTGCTCACTTCTCCAAAATGAAAGCCCTAAGCATGGCTTTAAACTGCTTTCTCCTCTAAACAACACCTTGGATAGTAGTCATTTGGAAAACCTCCTGAGCAGGTGGTTAAACTGCTTCCATTCACACTTAGAGTGAGTAGTTATAATATAAAATGAAATACCATAGGACTTGAGTAGGTAATTAAACTGCCTCAGGTCTGGCAAACCCATTTCCCTTCCCTTTGAGGTTGAGCAGGGTTAGCACCCCTTGCTCTACCCCTCTTCTCTCTCTCATTGGTCTAGGCCTGGCAAGCTTATTCTCTTATGATCTCTCTGGTTTGGCCTTTCTGCATGAAGTAAAACTGCTTCCTCTCTCCTCTCCTCTGACTCTGAGGTATAGCCTGAGAATTACCTCCACCCCAGAATTGCCTCCTCCAGCTCTCTGTATTTTCTATGCATCTCTGATCTTCTTCTTCTTTCCCAATCCAATGGTCTCTACTAATTGAAGCATGGCACTCCTGATCCACAGGACATCCATCTTCCATCTAGCAAGTGGACTTCTTTCATGATCTCTGTCTCTTTTCCTGATCTCTGTCACCTTGTTTTTGTTATGCTTCAAGTACCTTTAAGACGGAAGTCAAAAAGATACTACTCAAGGCTTAGGACAGAGTCTCTTAGTGATGAGGACAAGACTAGGACCATGTAGTATTGCATAGAACTAGCTTAGTGTACAACAGTATATGCACGAAGTATTTATACTACTCCTCATGGTGCATAGACCATCCTTACTAAGCGTTATCTAGGGAAATCAGTGGGGTGATAACAATCTGGTGGGGATGGGATAATGATCTACTAGAGAATGGGGAGATAGCAATCGTCTGGGGATCTGATAGGGGAAACAAGGCAAGATAAGAGGATCTGCCTAGAACAGGAATAGCATTCGTGGATAGAAAGGGGTGCATACATCATATCGAAGAAGAAAGAGAAGAAAATTGTAACAGTTTTCCCTTTCTTATGAAATGGCACCAGCTGCCCTTTACCCTATTTTCTCTACCCTGACAACTATAAGAAGCATATCATGCCCCCAGCTCTCAACTGTAATCATGTCCTCCTATAATTCCCCCATTGACACACACTTCACTCTCCTTAACTGTTATCTTCACCTCCATATCCTTGATGCACCACCCCACATCTCTCTCTCCAACCTCAATCCTTACAAATTCTTCTCTCCTGTCAATATAGTCTGTCATCATGGCACTACCTAGCATGTTTGCAGCTACTCTTACTGCCTTGAAGTTTTTTGGGCTCTCTCTCTCCTTGCACTGGATGCCCAGTAGATGGACCACTTCTGTCCACCATTCAACTGCCATCTCCTCAAACATCTCCACTGGATTCCTTCCCCTCATGCTTGGCAACCGACTCTAGTCTCTAAGTCAGAAACATCAGTCTTTGTCTAATCCTTCTTCGAGTACATCATGTCTCAATGCTGGTGGTCTTCCTCTCCTCTAGAACCACTTGACACTCCTCTCTCTATAGCACCCACTTTTCTCAACAACTTTGATCTTGTTGAAGAAAACAAAATAGAAGGACTTCTCTCCCTTACTAAGCAGGGTCTCCTTTAGGATTTATTTTGGTTTTGCTCTAGGGTTTTCAAGCTGGTATCTCAAATCAACAGACAGAGCTAATGTTACAAACTTTAGTACCATTACACTAAGTGCTTATCCTCAGTACAGTCTATCAACTTTGCTTCATTGTCTTCACTCTATCCTTCATCTGTCCCACCTCATTAGTTATTACATATACCTTCCTAGCCACTCCTACCCTCTGTTTGTCAGTCCTTGCTGTTATGATTCAATTTATTTTTCTCTTATTTTTCCTTATTTTTCCTGATTTTCTAGAGCTAGTTTCACTCTAAGCAACATTTATAAGGGCTATTTATCTGCAAAACCTTTGCCCATTAATTCCAGGCTAATGAACTGATCCCCTTGCCCCATCTTTTTACCCTATATAATACCCATATAGGGCTACCTATGGATGATCTTAATTCCTCAAGATTCCATCTCTTTGATGACAGATCTTCAGATCTCTTCAAGGATAACTTATATATCAAATATGTGAACTGTCATATCTAGGGCTATGCTGCTACTGCAGCAAGGACTCCTCATGCATACTCTTCCATTCTACATGCTTTACATGCCCCCTTATGCCCTAGCTTATGTAATCACTAGATCTAGTCAAAACCTTTGTAAATACTTAGATAGTATATAAAGCCCAAGGAACTTGACCAGGGGACTCTCCAGTCAAGTTCTCTTGGTGTTCTCCCTCAGACAGGGGTCCTAAGCAAGATAGACTCAGTCCCAATCCTCCCACTCTCTCAGATTTTCACTCTCTAGGCCCCCTCTCCATAGATCTCAATCATTAGGCTCATCTAGGCCTAGTGTAGAGATTAGAGGTGTTTCACTCACAGCAGGACCCTTATGCTCTTCTCTGTTCATATGTTTTCATTCTCATCCTCTAGACTGGTAATGCCTTTGCCCTGGTCCATCTTGTAGTATTACCCCTTTGCCCATGGGATACCCTTTGCTCTATTCTCCATCAGGCCATTCTTCTTTGCCTTGCAATATATCTCTCTTCCACAGTTAGCCTATTCCAGTACATACCCTTTATCCAGGGTTGTGGAACCCTTTACCACCTTCCATATGAGTACCTATATTGTTATGATTTTCCTTAGCATTACACTGAGTGGTCATTCTTGGTATGCTTTACTGTCTAACATTCATCATCTACACCCTATCCTACATCCATCCTACCCTGCTGGTAGTTGCCTATACCCTCCTAGTCATTCCCCTTATTCGATTGGCAGTCCTAATGGCAGGACCCTTATGCGTTTCCCCCTTATTGTGCCTCATGTTCCATACCCTGGACTGGTAAGCCCTTGCCCCATGTCCTATTGTAGTATTACCCTTCGCCCTGACATACCCTTTGCTCTATTCTGCCACAGGCCATTCCTGTTGCTTCTCCCAAACGCTTCTCTTCTCTGCAGCATACTTCTATGCTGCACACTATGCTTCTTCCTTCCACAGATGGCTGTTCCCATACAACCCTTGACCTAGGGTTATGGACCATTACCATATACATACATACATAGCTTGGTCTGTGTACCATTCCCTATAGTATAAGTACATATGTGCATGAGAGGAATGTCTCTCATCCATATTCTCACCTTTACAGAGTTAGGCATAGGAACCTAGCTCAATACTATCCTCCTTTCTTGTTCCCTTGGATTCCATCATCAGACCTCCATCCCAGAACTTATCCTCTGAGATCCCCTTTGGAATATGCCATCTGAAGGCCTCCAATACTGGGATATAGTTAAGTAGTATCCAAGACGCTCAACGTTGACATCTTTCTGTCCCAAGGAGATAGACTTGTAACATATATGGCCTGGTCTGTGCACCATACCCTGTAGTATAAGTGCTCATGTACAGTAGAGGGATAGTTTCCTAACTGTAATCTCACCAATACATGGCTAGTCCTTACTAGCTCCTTCTTGATTCCTTTACTGTTCTCTTGGTCACCATTGCTTATGTCAACCACCATCCTGGAACACTCTGAGATCCCCTTGAAATCCACTACTATCATCTATATGGTAGTCTTCATCCCATGATAACAGTTAAGTTGTAGTAAGGCTCATTACACTAAAAGCCTTTCTATTCAAGGAGTCAAGCCTTGTAACAATGCAGATGGAGTGGGACAAATACCAGCTGGAGAGCACTGGAAGTTAATTGTAGAAGGATACAAGCAGTGATTAGAGCCAAATGAGGTGATACCGAATACTAATGATACCCAGATACCAAAAGTGAATTAACTAATTGTAATGAAGTGATCATTTTAAAATGATCACATTGTCTGATTGGCTGGACCAAATCACATGACCTAGGGGGATGATTCAAGAGTGATTACTATATTTGGTTCCACCTAACCTAAGCAAGATTCCCACACCTACACCAATCATTGCAATGGTTTATTCACTCACTGTATGTACCATACTATTAATAACTTCACCAAAGCTAAGCATTATTTCCATGCTTTTCAGTAGTATGCTTCATATACTGCTATCAAGGCCAACATAGAAAGGGTTTCAGAGTCCCTCAAGTCCCAAAGCTATGCTGGTCCACATAGTCTAGATACATTCAAAAAGAGATGGAGGTAGGGTCTTACTCAGGCCAACTAGATCCATGCCAGGTAAGCAGATCTGATGTAAATGGCTGATGTAAATGGTCTTGCACTGTCCCAGTCCAAACACTTACAAGGCCCAACATGAAAACATCAAGGTATACAAAAAAGAGGGGAACTACTCAAACAGCCTTCGCCAACAACTCCTTAAAGTTTGGCGTACCCAGTCCAGTGACTGCAAATGACAAATGTTCAAATCAGCCAATCACGTCACTCGACGGGACAACACCACGGAAATGAATGTAAATGGATAAAGGATACATACCGGGATCCCAACCGTCAGTGGCATTGAAGCCCTGTGTGCCACACCCAGGGTTGTTACCCGATGTGATGTCGTTCAGTCCAGTGTATCCCTTCTGGTACAACCACGGGTTCAAGAAGCCCATGGGACTCTTTCCCTGGCGAATCCGCGCATCGTTGAGCATCGACACGAACGAGGCAAAGGTGGGAGCAGCGCAGGATGTGCCAGAAATGGTTGTTAGTCGACCTTGAAAGTATATGAGAAAATGTATGGATTGTGCAGCGACGTCAGGAAAGCCCTGTGGAGTTGACGTGGATCAGGACCCAAAGTCTAGAAGTGGTTCATTAGCATGGACGGTTACTCACACGGCCATTGCTGGATGGGGATTGTTAGATTTGAAAACAAAAAGAGGAAGGGCGTTTTACCGGTTAAATAGGCCCTGATAGGTGCCAGGAGCAAGTTTTTGCAAAAAATGATCTACTGCCGTGTCTTGGTATTTAGGTCGAGAAAACTGACAACGACAGCGGATCAACATAACAACATAAAGCAGTTGTAGAAACAAGCTCACGTAGTTGCTGAAGCCTCCAGCAGAGAAATTGGAGGCAACCTCAGAGATTAAATGGGATCCACCGACAGAGGTCACACTAGGTGTTTCAGAAGCCCATTAGAAGCTCACGCCAGCCATTTAGAGGTACACATACAATGGGCAAGAAGCAGGGAATTGGGGTATGAACATGGTCCTGTTGGTCCCATCGTTGCTGTAGCAACTCTGATCTGCTGGGTTTGAGGACCTATCTCCAACACCTGTGTCGCCGGACGCGAATATCACGGAAACCCCACGGACACCAAGAGCAGCAAAACCGGAACAGACCCGGGTGGCATAACTGCGTGGGACTAGCTGTGGTTAGAGTATGCTAAAGAAGTTGAGGAAAGGAAGCACCTGTTTGTTCATCATCAGCATAACTTGTAGAGATCGTCTGAGGAGGTTCTGGTTGGTTGGATATGTAATCTAGCCACTGTATGGAATTTAGAAGTGGACAGCAGACAAAAGAGGAAGGAAACGAACATCAAGGTATGGTTCATTGGTATTCGTCGGGGTGGTTGTGTCGGGAATGAAAGGCGGCGAACCACCGGTGGAGTAAAAGGTTGCGGGTGTTGGATATGTCAGGCCAAAAGCATATTGAGTGTCCAAGTCAGCCTCTGAACCGGGAGAGGACTGGTTATTGGTGCCGCCTGGGCACAAATACATGACATTCAGGGAATCGGTCGAGGCCTGAGTGAGAAATTGTCAAACCGTTTACGGAAACAAAGGTATAGTTGGAACCCTTGGCCTGGGGATTCTGCAGCTTGAAGAATTGCTGCAGATCCTCATTACTGGCGTACTGCCTGCTATAAGCTGTGACGGCGATCTTATTCCCACTGGTAGCAGAGGTGTTGTATCCTACAGCGTTGTAAAGCTGTCTAAGACATGTGATGGTGATCTGTGTGACAGATTCGCGAAAGAGGTCGAGATACCGAGATAGGGAATCATACCACGTCGTCGCAGCTAGCGTTGACCTTGTTACCGGCTGGTCCAGTAACCGCTCCGGTGGAAGAACTTGAACCTAGCGATCCCGTATCCAGCACACGTAGACCACTCTTGGCCGGCTGGGGACGAGTGAACATTGTCGTCGGCTGAACGAATTCGACATGTTCATACAAGCTCTCTGGAAGACTGTAGCTGTCTGTCCTAACGATGCTCTCACCACTTTCCAAATGGGAATAGACGTGATATTTCTGGGATCGCGGTCTGGGTAAATTAGGATAAAGAGTAAGCGCTAGCTCTTACCGTGTCAAGCATTTCCTCTGCAAAGGAAACTGGGACGTGAATACCAACCCAATCCAGAGCTGACGACCTGTACAGATGCTCTTCTCCGATACCATGCGAAGACAGCCACTCATTGACAGCATCTAGAGATTGAGGATGAGGTGCCATGAGAGCGTCTACCTTCCCTTTGGACAAATAGGCGCCATAGCGCTCATGGTCTGGATCGCTGACTTCCCAGAGGTGTTTCTCGAGGATCGAAAAACGTGGCTGAGGGAGCGCAATCTTGAGCTGGAGAAGATGGTCCGTCGGTGCAGGGCCATGTCTGGTCCAGCCATGAGGAGGTACCGGGATACTCTCCTTGACCTTGTTGGGAGAGTTAAGGCAGTTTCCCCTCGCAAGGACGACCACGAATAGCAGGGCGAGTAGCGAGAGATGCATGGTTGGTCTTTCTGGGGGTCCATTAATGGTTTCATACTAGTTCGTTCCGTGCTTTGAGGGGGCACAAGATTCACAATCGGAGATGAATCTGCTGAGGGCGTTGAGTGCGTCAAGAAAGTGATTGCCAAATGGCAGTAACGATCAGTTTCATCGTTTGTCGACGCCAGAAAGGCTGCACCTGGACCAGCCGACGCCGTAGCAAAAACTAGGAACCCGTGTGAACAATTAGATCTCGACATGTCGTCTGACTCCGTTTCGGTTTTTGCAGAGGGAACTTTCGAGGAGCAGCTTCGGGAACTCGTCGAATACACTGCCAAAGGAAACCCAGACGATGAGCGCACCGCGCTCTTGCAATCGCTCCAAAATCTGGTTACAACCGACCCGCTCGACGATGACACCCGACGGAGTGCATTTGAGCTCGTGCTGAAAAACATCAAAGGACTCGGCCATGGAACTGACCCAGGTGTGTCTCGTAGAGATCGTCGCTTTTCGTCTTGACACTTGGAGCCAGAGATCGAGGGATTCTTCAACCTCGTCTACTCTCATTTATTCGCGCTCTGGCAAGTCGACTCACCGGAAAAGAAACAACATGTACTCTATCTGCTCAACGCGATTTCGTCGTCGCCTTCGACCACTTCTTCGATTAAATATCGTATGTGAGCTCACCACCGTCATTCTTCATACCTTCCCGTGACCTGATACCCTCAGATTATCAAACCTGTTCAACGCCGCTCCGCGGACCTCTGCGTTGCGACTACCTGTATATTCAACCCTGTTTCAGATCGCAGCAGTGAATGGCGATCTCGAGGCCCTCGCTCTGACAAAATCCGACGTCCAGCGATGGCTCAAGGAATGGCCTATCTCTGACGAAGAAAAAAGCCGATTCCTGAATACCATCATCGACACACTCTCAAAAGCCGGGCAAGCGTGCATATTCTTTTCCTTACGCATTCCTGCGCTCACCCCTGCCATGTAGCGAGTCTGCCTATGAATACCGCATCTTGCTCGTACATACACTGCCCTCTTCCTCTCAGGAGGCTCGCGACGCTGCTGCTGACATCATTGCCGCAGCCCTCCGCTCGCCGACCATCCTCGACTTCGACACATTGTACAACCTCGATCCTATCATCGCCGCACGGGACCACACACTGTTCGCTCTCGTCCAAATACTCCTCACGGGCGGGTTGTCCGAATTTAACACGTGGGCCGATGGTAATGCTACCCTCCTCGAGACCTATCGCAAGTCTTTTTTCCCATCATGTTGTACGTCCCCGTGTTGCTAACCGATCGCAGAGTTGGACCGCACACAGCTCGAGCGCAAGACCCGCCTCCTCGTCTTTTCCGCGCTCGCATTCGATTACATCGGTCGAGATCTCCCGTATACCACCATCGCGTCCACATTACAAATTGACACATCCCAAGTCGAAAAGTGGACCATAGATGGTAAGCGAACCTGAGATTTCCTTGCCGAACGGTGTCATTCATTGGCTGTGTAGTCATCCGAGCTGGTCTCGTTTCAGGTAAACTCTCTCAGACGACGCAGAATCTTCGTGTGTACAAGTCTTCTGCACGAAAGTTCGAGCGATCGCAATGGGAAGCACTCGAGAAGCGGCTGCTGGCTTGGAAAGCGGGTCTCGCGAGCGTGATCGAAGTCGTTGCACAAGCCCAACGGAGAGGGGGGAACGTAGCGGAGGTAGTGCAAGGAACTCAAAACGAGCAGGGAACTCAGGTAGAAAGCGTCGCGTGATGGAAAAAAAAAAGTTGCGTGGTCTAACGGAGAACGACATGTGACATATGATCCCCGTTCTTTTCATCGCATGTTTGCGGTTTCGTTTGGAGTTTCGTGAGTTGATTACTCTGCCATATATGTGTTTGTCGATCGCCTTGTCTGCGTCTGAAGCAAGTGAGCTAGTGAAGTTTTAATTAAGTCTTTCTCTTCAAAATTCGCACTAGCAACCGGAGCGACCGTCAGCAACGACCAAACCGATTCTTCGCCTTTCCTCCGCCAAGCAAAGGCCAGTTGCCCTGAAATCCATCCGAGCGAGACCTTCCCCCATGACGACAGTCGATGTTGCTGTAAAACGCGGGCGCCCCAGGGCATGGTACCCATAGCCGACGTCCCAAGGCTGCCTGCCCTTTGCAAAACAATAGACACAAGTCGCTCTGCGAGAAACCTGGCTCCACTCACTCCACCCACTAGAATTGGACACTCGACACTGAGTACTGCCCGGCCAGCCTGTTGATAATGAGATCTATGTTCGTCAATATCATGGCTCCACGACCGAGACCGAATGATATCGAGAGAACGGCGACCATGGACGGGGTAAGGGTCTGAGATGAAAACATGACTCAGAAGGTACATACTACTCATATTCGCAAGCAAGATCGATCATGGGCATCACGCTGCTGTTCCACATGTCCCTCGGTGAACCTCCAGGGTACAGCGCAGGCGTAGACGCAAAGATGTCCATCGCCGGCCCTCGACCGTAGCGGACGTGTGGCGGGAGGTGGTAATAGGCCAGTGTGTCCTCCGCAAGTCCGCGTCGGGAGGCCTTTCCAGCGGAAGACGGCAGTTTCAATACAATCTAGGGGGTAAATTACACAGCTGCTGTACCCTACTCTCGCTGTCACTGCCCAACGTACTACCAACACACGTGCTGTCAAGTAATCTTGCGACGCATACGAGCAGCAGATGCAGCATCGTCGAGCAATCCCCAGCACCGTTCCTCACCACTCGCCATCGAACCCAATAAACCCTAAACGATGATCGCATCAACGACGGACGGCACACTAACCAGAGCATGATACGCGCACCTGTCAACAAAAACACGTGGAAATACCGCTTCTTCTCCAATTGTGCACACCAGTTCCACGCACTCGTCAACCGTCCGTCGATACAGCTCCCAGCGTCAAAAAAGTTGTCCGCTCCAGAACCGTCGAACCCGTGTCGGAAAAAGTCTGAGAGGATCTCGCGCATGCAGTTGTCGATGGAACCGAATTCGTCTTCGACGTACGACCGCAGCGCGGGTTTGTCGGACAGACCAGGTATTTGTGAGAGGGTATTGCAAATGGGGAGGAGGATGCGATAAATTTGGGAATACTTGTCTTGACAAAGGAAACCCGATCAGAACGTCTGCTCGGAAGAGGATGGGAACGGGAGATATCTACCGATAAACATGAGTGCGTTGGGGACATTGTGGTCCCCCATGTGGATAGCGGATGACCCGACCCAAGATCCAACACATTGCTGAGCACGCTGCAGGATGGTATGCATCATCCGCAGCGTCTTCGGAGCAGCTTGGACTCGATTCAGGCCTTGACCCGTATCGCGCAGACGATATGGGACAGTTTCCGAAAGCAAGTCCTGCTCCGCAAGGGACCACAACCGGAACATATCTAGACAGCATGAGCATGTCTCCAAACGGAGCTAAAACGACAACCTACCATGCAAAATCTCACGCCAGAGCGTCAGACTTTGCAGCACATATGCATATTGCTTCGCGTGGTCATGACTGAGCCTTGCGCCGCCCTTACCACTCCGAATCGCCAAGCTGTGTTTCGGTTCTTTTGCTTGTGTAGG
>JBBPKO010000402.1:0-24347 GCA_038089295.1 Xerocomus amazonicus
CTTGCTTTCGTATTTCACGCATACCACCCCCTTTGTCCTATAGGAAGATTCACACATTCATTCATTCATTTTTTTTTTTTTTTTTTTTTCCGTTTTTCGATTTTGTGCTTGCGTTTGTTCGGGCGGTATCGCCATGTGTGCTTATAGGAGATGTATTATCATAGAGCGTATGGCGTTTTTTTTTTTTTTGGCGAGTAACGAATGTCCGCCATTTTTTTTGCTGGTTCATATGATGATCGACGTGGCGCAGTGTCGAAATGAATGGACAGATCTCAGCGATGTTGCCAACCGCATCGCCTGCTCAGTTCTGCTGTGAAGTTGAGAGAGGCAGTTCGAGTGTGGTGCTGTGTTTTTCATTATCCGTGAGATTTTCTACCTCTCTCTCCACTCCATGTTTCGTCGTGCGCTGTGCAGAACGTATGCAACGCGTCGCCCAGAAAAACCGCCAGCACGTTTTCCGGACCCGCTCGTGAACAGCCCCAGCGCGGTCGTGACCTCGCTCGAGGTTGACAAGCTCACATTCATCCAACGACCTCCCCCATCCGCACCATCCCCCTTCTCGACCACACTCGACCCCGCCTCTCCTCTCCTCCGCCCAGCCACGTCGACCAGCGGTCGACTGCCCCCACTGCTGCGACCATCAGAGTACAGACCACAGCCAGAACGTCTGTCGAAAGAGGACGTTGAAAAATTACGCGCACTCAGACGGTCCGACCCCGCCCTCTACAGCTGCACCAAGCTCGCGAAGATGTTCAACTGCACGCCGAGCTTTGTCTCTCAAGTCGCAGCTCTCCCGCGGTCTCTCCGAAGGACGTTTAAAAAGAGGCAACAGGACAAGGTGGAGGCAGTCAAGGCGGGCTGGGGCGAGCGAAAGGCGACGTTTAGAGCGATCAAAGAAAAGCGACGGCAGTTTTGGTAGACGTTCACCTTTTGGTGACGGGTCCAGTCGGAATCCCTAAACCGATTCATTCCTTCGTTTCGGCCGTGATGAATGGCGCCCTGTCCTACTCTTTAACCGACTTTTTCCTCGTCCCTTTTCTTCCTCTTCTTCATCCCATCTTATGCTAGTTGTCCCCGCCGTTCGTGCTGCCAGTCGTATACACCAGAGATTTTTTCATGCCATGTCCGTCGCTCGATTTCCGCCTCACTTTGCCAACACAGATCACCGCCAGCGCTGTCTTGAACAGCTCCGCTCAAAGTCGCTCTCCCTCGAGAAGTACATCTACCTCAATGGCCTCAAGGACCGCGACTCGAACCTGTTCTACAACATCTTGCTCGGAAACATGTTGGTGCGCAGGCACAAACTCCTTTCCGGTCCATTCACCCTTCTGACGTGATCACCAGGAAATAATACCCATCTTGTACACACCCACGGTGAGCAGATACGCTCGTGCAGAGATGGTCGTGTGACACGTTCCACAGGTCGGCGATGCATGCGTCAATTATTCCCACATTTGGCGTCGTCCAGAGGGTCTCTACATCTCAGCCGAAGACAAGGGCCACATCCGGGACGTGCTCGCTTCGTGGCCCAGCGCCCCCGACAGCCGCATCGCCGTCGTGACAGACGGTGAGCCGTTTTATATCACACGGACGTCCTACCGCCGTGCTCAGCAACGCCGGCCCAGGTTCTCGCATCCTCGGTCTTGGCGATCTTGGCGCCAACGGTCTACCGATCAGCATCGGAAAACTGTACGTGTGTTTTCTTCGTCGCCGTGCCACGCAGGACGTTCGAGCCAGCGGTGCACAGGGACCTCTATATTGCTGGCGCGGGCATCAAGCCCACTTCGACAGTGCGTCGGTGTGCTCGTGGACTGGGTTGCCATCATTGACTGTGATCCTCCAGGTGCCCATCTGTCTTGATCTCGGGACCAATACCCAGCGTTACCTCGACGATCCGCTCTACATTGGCATGCGCCGTTCCAGACCGGTCGGTCCAGAGGCGAGTCCGAGCGCGCACACGGCCCGGTGGTAGGTACTGACAGGACACAGATGGACGCGTTCATGGACGAGTTCATGGAAGCAGTCAGGGACGTCTTCCCAAACTTGCTCGTTCAGTTTGAAGATTTCTCGACGGACAATGCGTTTCGGTACCTCGACAGGTACCGTCACCAGTACCGCGTGTTCAACGATGATGTGGGTTCCCTACTACCGCCCGTGTCTTTTTTTTTTTTCTCATCATTTTTTTCCGGTACCGATTGATCTCGTCAAAACAGATCCAAGGTACAGGGTCAGTCATCTTGTCCGGTTTCATCAATGCCGCCCGTCTTTCCTCGGATGCCTCGGGCAGGGCGTTGTCAGACCACAGATTGCTTTTCTTTGGTGCAGGTTCTGCAGGCATCGGTGTAGCCAAGCAACTCCTCTCGTTCTTCACGTCCCTCGGGCTGACTCCCGAGGAGGCGAAGTCGCGCATTTACGTGAGTGGGCGATCCATCAAGTGACGAGAGCGTCCCCGTTCGCAGGGCTAAATCGGTGATCATGTCAGACCATCGACTCCAAGGGGCTCATCACAGCTGACCGCAAGGGCCTTCAGGAACACAAAAAGTGTACGCGGTCGTCTCGCCACGTGCGACACGCTAACGTTTGACTGACCCCATCCATCAATCAGTCTTTGCACGCACCGACTATGACGGACCACAGCTCACCAACCTGGTTGACATCATCAACTTTGTCAAACCCACCGCATTGCTCGGTCTGAGCACGATCAAGGTACACGTCCATGGCGCTGTGATAGGCACGTTGTGCTCACGCGCTTTCAGAACGCATTCACCCAGGACGTTGTTAGAGCCATGTGTGCTCTCAACGAGCGCCCGATCATCTTCCCGCTTTCCAACCCAGTGCATCTCAGCGAAGTTGACTACCCCGACGCAGTCGCATGGTATGTCTTCGCATGTTCTCTCTGGCACATCGCTTAGCCTCTCCCTCTTTTCCAGGACGGACGGAAGGGTCGTTTATGCCTCTGGCAGCCCATATCAGCCTGTGACGCACAACGGGGTGCAGTACGAGCCGGGACAGGGCAACAACATGTACATCTTCCCCGGTATCGGCCTCGGATCCATCCTCTCCAAGACACGCCATATCTCAGACGCCATGATCGAGCAAGCAGCGTTCGCTCTCGCTTCGTCTCTGGACGCCGACGAACGCGCCGCAGGACTGGTGTATCCACGGCTTACCCGCATTCGGGATCTCAGTGCGCGCATCGCGCTAGCCGTCATCCGGCAGGCGCAAAAAGAGGTGCGTGGTAGTAAATGATGCTGGTGAGTGTGGACGTGACACGTCTTCCTTTGACAGGGATTAGACACGAACCGTTATCTTCGCACTCTTCTGGACGACGACCTGCTCGGACTCATTCAGGACAAAATGTGGTACCCACCGACGATGCAGCCATTGTCCGTTCACAGTGCCAATCTCTAACAAGTGGGGTGGCGACTGAATCCCTAACGAGAAAAGGTGGAATGAGAATTGGTCGTTTTGAGATTTAGCGTGTATCTAGAAAGTGTAACTGCGCGTGCAAAAAATACGGATATTCAACCCCTTTCAGGCATCAATGACCGCATCCAGTGGGCCTGGCCAGTCGTCGTCGGGATCCGCCTTCCAGACAGCGATGCTAAACCGATGGTTGACACCTTTGAGGGCAGGTACACACGCAATACCACCACAACCGCCCGTTTTTGGCATGGGCACGAGATAAAACACCTCTTTGACGCGCGAGTGAAGCAATGCCATCGTACACATCAGACAGGGCTCGTGCGTGACAAAGACAGAGAGCCCCGTCAGCAGGTACTGCGCGCCATTCTCGTTCCCATTCTGCGTCACCGTCGGCTGATGGGCGCGGTCGTCGGCGATCTGTCGGATGATGTCGAGGGCAGCGTGCCGGAGGGGATGACCCGTCGACACACGCGTGTCGTGTGCGAAAAACGGTCGAGACATCGTGGGCAGTGTGTCCCCCGACGACAGAGGCACCGGAACGTGTGCGACAATGGGCATCTAAATCAACCGTCGATCAGCCATCTACCCGGGTGCGGTCCGTCGAAACGAGACAGACCTCGTTGGCGCTCTCGTCGGTCTGACTGAGCGCGGCGGACGCGCTTTTGAGATGGTCCACGGCATCGGACGCCCACTGGATTTTGGCCTGGGTCCAAGGCTCGGGCTCCCACTTTCGTCTTGGGCAAAAGGTGGTTGGCCAGTAGGTGTTCTTGAGTGAGAGGGACGTTGGCGTCCGTGCCGGGCTGGATGGGACCGGGAGCTGGTATACCGGTCCCAGGGGGGGCGAGGTGGGTAGCGCGGGCGGGGTTGGGGAAGAGGTGAGGAGAAGAGTGGCAAGGGGACCTTGTCTACGAATGCGTTTGAGGTGCGAGAGTGTGTCCGTATCCAGTCCAGATCGCTTGAGCCAACTGAAAAAAGAGAGGGACGCGTGAGGATGATAAAAAGAGGGGCGAGGGAATGTGACTAAACCTCAACATCGATGCGATGTGCTTTGGATCGGGTATGTCTACAACCCACACTTGAACTGTATGGGGTTGGTGAGTGCGTAGAGGGGCAGCGGATGATCACTACCGAGCTCAATATCCTCCAGTCGTTCTTCCTCCTTGTCGAGACCGAGTTTTACCCAGCTAAACGGTAGGTCCGTCTCTTGGACAATGTCGTCCATGTCGATGTGTTGACTTACAGTCATGCTTGCGTCGTCGTCGTCGTCGTCCACGTATTGCTGGATGCCCGCTAAGCCACCCCAAGGACCGGTCGTGTCGTCTGACTCCGAATGCCGGCGCGGTGGACCGTCGACGGGGTCAAACCAAAGATGGTGGCCGTAGAAGATGCAGAGTTCCTCGTCGGGCTGGATCGCGCGCGTAGAGGTAAACACGACGCATTCCCGTGCGGAATCCACCGAAAAAGACACGTTCGGATGTTCAGCGTGATTGAACAACGAGCCTGTGTTTGGAGATGAACGTCGGGGAGGTCGAAGGGAATGTGCACGAACCGAGACCGAGTGCGAGTGCCATCCGACCGTCTCTGCAGTTGAAAGTGTAGAGATCGAGGAGGGTGTGTTTTCCGTGTTCATCGTATTCTTGTTTGGTGAAGAGCAGGACGGGGCTGATTTCGATCACGGTCTGGGGTGGAATGAGACGGGTAGCTGAGAACGGGTTGGTGGTAGAAAAGAAAGCGAGAACGCATGTACCGAATACACCACGACCTTTGCCTTGTACGATCTTGAGATGAGTCTCTGTCGGGTTCAAGATCCAGTCCGCAGTGAATGGCATCGCTTCAAAATGTCACCAAAACCATCCGCGAGACCGCTGCCAAACTTGCTGCTCGTCGCGCTCGTCCCCGTCGCGGCCTGGTTCATCGTTCGTCCTCTTCTCCATCCACTACCACCGCTCCCAGTCTTGTTCGTTTCGGTCGGGTTCTCCATATTCGCGTTTCTCACAGCGCTTTACCTGGTACCCGCCCTTGGGCCTACATTTATTCGCGCGAACCTCAAGGGAAAGGACCTCTTGAAGGTCTATTCAGACCCCATGTGAGCTTCTGTGTGAACCAAGCCTCTTGCTTTGCTGAGCCTGTACAGACCAGAGAGCCAGGGACTCGTCTGCGCCTCCATATACATCCTCTTGTTGATTCTATTCATCCCATTCCCGTTCTCTGATACGGTCGGAAGCCTTCCAGACAGCCGCAAGACACTCGAAGGACTCCAGGGTGTAGCCTCCCTCCATCATGAGGTGAGAGTCTCCACTCTGCTCTCGTACACGTCACACAAATGCCATGTGCAGTTGTCAGTATACCTCTCCGCGTTGCTGTCCTTGTTGATGGCGACTATGCTGGGCTTTCTGGACGACGTGTTTGACATTCGGTGGAGGCATAAGTTACCGATACCCGTCATCGCTGCTATCCCCATGCTCATGGTGTACTATGCTGAAGGCGGAAACACCCATGTGGTGGTACCCATTCCTCTCCGGCCCTTCTTTGGTGTGCTGGTCAACCTTGGTTCGTGGGGACTGTCATGGCGCGCCACGTCACTGACGCTGTGTCTAGGCCCGTTGTACTACATGTACATGTCACTCCTCTCAACATTCACCACCAACAGTATCAACATTCTCGCTGGCATCAATGGTTCCGAAGTCAGCCAGGCAGTCATCATCGCCCTGTCGGTCATCCTGAACGACCTCTTGTATCTCCCTTGGCCCGTTGATTTCAAAATACCCCTTCATCTTCTCGGTAGCCAGGCCGAGGTAGAAGTGGGAGGTGCTTGGCATGCGGGGATGTCGTATGGCAGTAGTGAATTAGTAGGCAGACATTTGTTCAGCTTGTACTTTATGCTCCCTTTGCTAGGTGTCTGTCTGGGATTCATGTACCACAATTGGTGAGTCTATACCTTCTCGCTGCCCCGCATTCGTTGGCGAATTTCTGATGGACAGGTATCCTGCTCGCGCGTTCCCCGGGGACACGCTCTGTTATGTCACCGGGATGGCATTTTCGGTTGTGGGGATACAAGCACACTTTTCAAAGACGCTGTTACTCTTCTTTTTGCCCCAAATATTCAACTTTATCCTGTCATGCCCACAGCTGTTTGGGTTGGTTCCGTGCCCAAGACATCGCGTCCCGAGGTTCGTCTCAATAATCTATTCGAGACACGGGCTTAACTCTTGGTTCGCAGATTTGATCCTGATACGAATCTGTTGCATCCCTCGAAAGCACTATTCCTAAAGCCACCCTCCAAGCTGGCGACGTTGATCCTGCGCATCTTTTCAACATTTGGTCTTACAGATCTTACCCTCCATCCTGCAAACGGTCAGATCCTTGAAGCGACGAACTTGACTATTTTAAATTTCCTCCTCGTGCGGTTTGGACCGATGACCGAGAAACGGTTAGTGCAGGTGTTGATGATGACGCAGGTGAGTGTTTGAATTAAAGCGATCCGTTTGAAAATGATGGGGTAATTAGGTTGCTGGGAGTGTGTTAGCGTTTGTGGTGCGCTATGGACTTGCTGGACTTGTTTACGATGGCGATCGGAGGTAACCACGTTGAATTAGGAATAGCTTACCGAGGTGGAGTTAGATCGCAGATAATCAGATGATGGAGATGACATGGTTTTCATCTTGGGTTGGGAAATGATTTTGCCGGACGTCCGAACATGGTCACGTGTATGTAACAAAGTTTTGACGGAGCTTGAATTGTCTGCACCTCCCTAGTGTCGAGATGCACGCTGTATACCAAGAAATGGCCTATAAGATGAGGTCGGTGGATGCAAAGAACAGGAGAAGTGGGCCAAGAGTGGTAGAGTGAAGGGAAGGGTTATGAGCCATCCGTTCGGACGTTCGGAGCGATCGAATGTCAACAACGCTTTTGAGGTGGCTCATGGTTGGAATCACGTGCAGACTGCTCTGAAAGAAAGCTAGACACGTTTAATATGACTCAAAGTCTTGTTTTTGTGGTCGCTAATTCCCCGCTAACGATGTCCTCAGAACGTACAGCTTTCCTCGCCGAAGTCGACCAAGTCGACCAGTGGTTTAAGGTAGGTCGCCCCTATCCTATCGTCCTACACCCCCCTCACATCCCCGAACAGAGCCCGCGCTTCGCACGCGTGAAGCGGCCATACACCGCTGAACAGGTCGTCTCCAAGAGAGGAACGGTCCCCATCAAATACCCGTCCGACATTCAGGGAAAGAAGCTTTTTGCGCTCCTTTCCGAACATGCCAGGAACCGCACACCGTCGCACACCTACGGCGCGTAAGTGTTTTTCCCCGCAAAGTGCGATCATCGCCTCCCTTCCATGTCAAAAACAGACTCGACCCGGTCCAAGTCACACAGATGGCAAAGTACCTCGAGACCGTCTATGTCTCCGGGTGGCAGTCCTCCTCAACGGCGTCAAGCACCAACGAACCGGGTCCCGACCTTGCCGGTAAGTCCCACAACCCACCTGAGCACGACGGACGCGGCTGACGTCGCAAACCGCCAGACTACCCTTCAAACACCGTCCCGAATAAGGTCGAACATCTCTTTATGGCACAGTTGTTCCATGATCGGAAGCAGCGCGAAGCACGATCGCGCATGACTGACGCCGAACTCGCAGCGACTCCCTACATCGACTACCTCCGTCCTCTGGTCGCCGACGCCGATACCGGCCATGGCGGTCTCACCGCCGTCATGAAACTCGCCAAGATGTTTGTCGAGAAAGGCGCCGCAGGAATTCATATCGAAGATCAAGCGCCCGGGACCAAAAAGTGTGGCCACATGGCCGGCAAGGTACTTGTCCCTGTCGCGGAACACATCAACCGCCTTGTCGCGATTCGGCTCCAGTTCGACATCATGGGCGTCGAGAACGTCATCGTCGCACGCACGGATTCGGAGGCAGCGACGCTCATCACATCCAACATCGACATTCGAGATCACCTGTTTATTCTTGGCACGACTAATCCGTCGTTGCCACCGCTCGTCAGTGTCATGCTCGATGCCGAGGCAGCGGGCAAGTCGGGCGAAGAATTACAAGCCGTGGAAGATGCCTGGGTCGCTTCTGCCAACCTGCAACTCTTCTCGGAGACCTTGGCGAATGCTCTTGTCTCGCAGGGCACGCCACGACACAGCGTGCAGCGGTTCTTAGACCACATCACCCACACGTCATACCCACAGGCGGTCTCCCTCGCCCAAAAGGAGTTTGGGTTGCGGATCGTCCCTTATTGGGACTGGGACACGCCAAGAACCCGTGAGGGGTACTACCGATACCAAGGTGGTACCAAATGCGCAATCATGCGCTCTACCGAGTACGCGCCGTACGCGGACATGTTGTGGATGGAGACAAAGAAACCCATCCTTGCGCAGGCAGAGGAGTTTGCGCACGGCGTACATGCTGTGCGTCCGGGCCACTGGCTTGCGTACAATCTCAGCCCTTCCTTCAATTGGGACGCTGCCGGTCTCAATACAAAAGACATGAAAAACTTTGTCTGGGAGCTCGGCAAGCTCGGTTTCTGCTGGCAGTTTATCACGGTAGGTCTTTTGGAAGCGTTCATCGGCAGGACGGTGAACTGACTGGCTGGGTTTGACACAAGCTTGGGGGGTTGCATTCGAACGCATACATTAGTGATCTTTTCGCAGGTGCGTTTGCAAAGGATGGCATGAAGGCCTACGTCGAGATTGTGCAGCGTAAGGAGCGAGAGATTGACTGCGATGTGTTGACGCATCAAAAGGTCCGTTCTTCAGATTTGCACATTTCGGCCATCTTTGCTCATGCCCTGGCGCAGTGGAGTGGTGGTGATTATGCTGACAGTCTGATCAAGACTGTCACGGGTGGCATCTCGTCCACAGCAGCGATGGGTAAAGGTGTCACAGAGGACCAGTTTAAGTCGAAACTATGATTTGAGTGTTAAAATAATCTACGTTCTTTGATTACCTGGTCGCTTGTATCTGTAATCGTATCTCAGGGTGAAAAGCCGAGTTCATTGTTCCTACCTTTTCTGTTGGGACACCGTCTCATATTGGAATATATTCAACAGATCTTCATTACCTTCACTTGCAGGCCCTCGAGACAAGTCAGGCAGCACGCCACGATGAATTTCATGATGCAGTAGCGAAGACGCCTTTGCTAGCGGTGAGCTCCGCGCCAAGCTTGTATCCCGTCACCTTGAATGCGCTGAGTGAGCACTCCATCAGATGTAGAACAAACTCACCTTGTCCCAGTCGATCTTCTGTCTAGTGAGTGGAAGCGCACGTCTGAGGCCCTTGAACGCCTTCTCGCCCATCTCGTGGTACGAGTCATTGAGCGACGTCTGCAACCGAGTCTCTTCCACCCCTATGAGCGCGAATATCTTGCTCGCCGCCGCGACAGGAGACACATTCGCAACGGCGGGTGGTATCGGTATTGTAATCTCGTGCGACGTTTCCAGCTGGACCTGTGATATGCATGAGCCTCGGCGTACAGCGATCGACGTGGCACCCACGTTCCCCTGTTCATAGTAATGAACGTTAACGAGGACTCTGCCTGTAATTGTCTTTGACTCTTCAACGTCGATGTCGTATTGGGAGCGCCACTTGCCCGACCTATGGTCTATGAAATGAGCCGACGAATGGGAGCGGCGACGGTGACGAACCAAAAGTTGGTTGGATTGTACTTGTTGGAGACGATTTGCACTGTAAAGTGGCTGGGCGGTTGGGATGCGAAGACGGCGACCACGCCATCGAAATAGTGTGCGGTGAGATACGAGAGCGCGGCGGATTCGAGGGCGACGC
Organism: Xerocomus amazonicus; assembly: GCA_038089295.1. NCBI lineage: Eukaryota > Fungi > Basidiomycota > Agaricomycetes > Boletales > Boletaceae > Xerocomus > Xerocomus amazonicus. The sequence continues at coordinate 10,213 of JBBPKO010000402.1, forward strand.
TGGGCTCATTGGTAAGAGGTGTCTCGAGGGGGCATCGTGGTAGACATACCGGAATGGTTCAGCTGCCGGATCGGGTTCCTCTGGGCAAGGATCGGATGCTTCCTGATATTATCCAGCGGCGGATGAGCATCAGAGTCAAGAACGATTCGGATCTGCTCACCAGCTGTATGTGGTCGAATTTAAAAGACGTTTTAGAGCGCGGGTCCAAGAATCGTTCATCGTCTTCTTCTCTCGTGCCTTGTATTCGAGCGACGTCGCTGACGATGGTCTGAAGGCACGATGTGACAATGCATAGCAGAAAATGAAGGGAATGTTACCTGGTGATCTGTGCCTGGCACTTCTGCCAGGATAAACTGGGCGAGATTGTATTCTCGAAGAGCAGGAAGGAGGCCACCTTCGAGGATATCGTCGTCGTTGACGATGACACGCACATCTACGCGTCATCAGAGCGTGCCCTGTGACAATGCAACGAGCGCGAACCGTTGAGGACGTCGTTGATCTCTCCGGGTGGAGACTGTAAGACAAAGGCGCTGGCGACTTGAATGCGCTCGTCGTTCATGATAAAAGGACGTCTAACCCTAACCCGACCGTCTCGAGATGATGTCCTGTCAGCGTTGCAAAAAGACTACAAACGGTCCACTGGCTTTCCTGTTGACCTGTCGAGGATGTAGCAGGACATGGCATCACAGTAGGTCGCTATCCCACAGCGGATCGTCTTCTATCGACCTCGCAGAGCAGGGTGTCATATGCCACCCGTCGAGGATGGCGAACTCATACAACGCATACGTGCAACTAACTCGGGTGACAAGGACAACGGTCTCGTTTCTTGGACATGTAGACGGTGCAAAAAAGTCGCCCCGGCAACTTCAACCGTAGCGTTTAGTCCCGGGCCAACCGCGTCGTCGTCTAACCAGGAGAGATCGACGGCCGTGAACGCGACATCCACCAGGACCAGTTGCGTAGAGGTCCGCGTCAAACAGGATCAAGAGCCAGTATGGGGCCATTCACAGCTGGAAAAAAATTCCCTGAATGTTCAGCAGGTGACTGGGGTGGATGCGCAACCCCTGACAGAGAGCAAAAAGGATGTAGAGGAGCAGGTACAGCGCGTCCCGTCGTCGGCGCCAAAACCACCCCACGTCCAGGTGCAAATTGGGCCCACTGAGCCCAGAAGTGCAGACGTGGAAATGGGAGAAATCACGCCTACCAAGCTGACATCCGCTTCCCAAGCGTCTTCCCAAGTTGTAACGACATCCTCTGATGTCGACATGAGAGTGGATGCTCTGCCTCCTGCCACTTCAAATGCGACTTTTCAAGGGCCTTCACCTGGCAATCGAGCGACTTCTGTTGCTCAAGTGCCAACCCCCGTTCGTGATGAGAGTCTAACTAGTGAACGCCATATGGAGTTGGTCGATCAATCCCAAGTAGACCAGGGCGCCGAGGATGATGACGATCCAGAGGATCTGTATGGCCCGCCTGTTCCGCGTCGCATTATTCGCATACTCCCATCGTTCACCGAAGAGCTATTGGAACAACAACGACGTGCCTCTGCCGAGAAGGTAATCGCTTCCTACATGCATTCACGACATGTTACATATGTTCTGTGCAGGAGAATCGAAGGGCTCCTTTGGCCCCTGACTGGATTTTGGCGAGACATGTGCATGATCCATTGTGGAGGGAAGTTCGGCCAACAGTTGGACATCGGAAACGACGAAAGCCAACTGCTAGAATGCTCGGAAACAATGGACTGGACGTTGATGAACTGTTGGGATACCTCACGTTTCAAGACTGCGTGCAAGAGCACATCGAGACTTGAATTCGTGTTGTACTTGTAGTCATAGCCTTAAATTCTGTATGCATCTCTTCTTTGCTTAAAGCCACCATGACTTCCAGTGCTTCCGTTCCACCAGAACTCAGCAAATTAACCGTTCCTCAGCTCAGGGCTCTGTGCAAAGAACGACGGATTACTGGTTATTCCAAGCTAGGAAAAGCCGCACTCCTGCGAAGGCTCGCGAAGGTTGCTGTTCCAGCAAACACAGCAAATGCTAGCACAACTACTGTTTCTGCAGCGCCACAGACCAATGGTGTCGCATATATCGAGACTCCCGCTGTCTGCCACGGAGAGAACGCTGCCAGTGCGGTGCACCAGCCTGTCCAGCCATTAACCACACCGACGGAGACCCGCACTGTAAGGGCACCCTTACCACAAAACCATAACGCTCTAGGTGCCTCTGGAACGAAAAGACCTCTGCACACAGACACTTTTACCCCCTCGAAACGGACCAAGACGTCCCTCAAGCCAACAGGTAATGCCAACCACGCACTCCCACTTCCGGCGTCCACGATATTCCGGGAGAAGGCACCCGATCGTACCTCGGTGTTCGACATTCCCGAACTGCCTGTGCAGACTCACAGGCAATTACTTGGCGCCACCGCACTTGTGAAGCAACCTTCTGACATCAAATGTTCCATCGCCTCTCGCCGGATCGTTGGGGCAACCCGATTCAAGCCGTTGATGCCCTCGACCGTAAAACCGGTGTTAGAACCTGATGAAGTACTCAGGCAGCCCTCTGGAGGGCCCGTAGTCTCAAACGAAGCTAGTTCCGCGTTTCATTTCAACATCCGTGCAATGTCTCTTCCCGTTCTTTCCCACATTCCTTTCCCTCCAAGGGTGTCTGAGAGAAAGCGGGTGCACATTTGGGCCATCGTTCTAAGTGCCCTTTCTCCCGCAGACAGGAAGACCTGCTTGCTTGTATCCAGAACATTTCGGTATGGAGGTAGGACATTTTTAGAGCTAATGTTTTTGGTCACATTGGCACAACCCGTCCATGATAGTTTATCTATCCGCTGCTCACATACTATCGAGAAACTACGCCGGCCGTCGACTGGATACCATCTTTGAAAAGCATCCAAGGAACATGACGAATTTCTGGCCATACCTCCGATTCCGCGTAGACGAAGTCTCTCAGCGGCGCCATGCATTCAACCAGTCGTTCCTTGGACGATACACCAGCTTGGTTGGATACGATCCATTATCCGCGCGCCTTTGGGCTTGTCCCGACGATGAAAAGCAAGTCGATATTGCTCTTCGGTTCGTTGCGGGATGATGTTCAGAAAATGTCAATGCGAGTACTATCTGAAGGTTGATCTTAGGTTTGTCCTTACGAGGATGTGGTTCGCCGTATCAGTCGGTGCGTATGGTCACGATGCTTCTACGTGGTCAAAGAGTATCATCCAAGACGTTCGAGAGGTCGTGAGGGGCGAAGTATGGCAAGTTACCGCATGCCACGAAGGTACTGGTGAGATTGACAGCTTCTACGTGCTCGAGGCGACGTGTGAGGTCATTGGCCAATCTTCGTCGCAACGCGAGGGGAAAAGGACACCTGAATATTGTCTACGTGCCGACTGGACTGCGTGGATTTCTGAACGGTCGCGAGCACCGTCAGGTACAAGATTTTCCTCGCTTTTGGAGTGCGTGAAGTGGTCGAACACCGAGGACTATCATCGAGGAATCAGCAACGCATGGTTACGTCGCGTTCAAGTGCAAGACGCTGAAAATATCGCCAAGAGAAACGTTGCTGAGAGGTACATCTTGGCCAGTGTCGTCGCAAATGGGTAGATGGTTATCCTACCCTTGATCACGTCTTCTCACAGAGCCTCGGTTATGCAGCATCAGTGGGCAATGGATGTCCACGAGCGCGATGGCTCAAGAGTTTGCTGGCTTGCCTAATACCTATGGTACTTCTGATCCGCGGCCTGGGCGATCTATGCATACGGTGAACATGTTTCTTGCAGCGTATGCGACATTCTAGTGTCATTTGTGCATCTCAAACGCTGACCCATGTAGTCACCACCACATAGAGAGCATTCACTTTACGACTGCCAAGGGCGAGACACTGCACGTCGCGGTAGCCGTCGTGCAAACCCCTGGGCGAGAGTATTACGTCCTGAGAGAGAACGGGATGCAAGTAGGGTGTGAAGAAGAAGGAATACCCGAAGTTTGGCAGCAGATTATAGGCTGTGATATGCTAGGCCGGGCGCACTCGCTCTAATCCTCGTAGCCTGCATACAGTTTATTCACGTACGCTACTTTCTACAACTGGGCCCGGACAATTCTCTATTCTATCACAAAGGGAAAGTCTTCTTTCAAATACGGTCTAAAAAATAACACATATTTAAAGTTTTGGCAGTCTTCTTTCGAATGACAGGACACATATCGGCAGATGTTCTTGGCCAATCGTTCGCGTCCCTACTCGGTTTTGCGGATCAAAGCTTAAGAATTGTCTGGCGTGATCACACGGAGACCGGGTTGTTTCTCCAGGTAAGCCGCGTTCGTCCACAGGAAAGTGTATTCACTACCGTCTCCCTGTAAAAAAAAACAAGCACTCAGACAAGGCGACCAAACGGATACAGACACAACAAACAATCAATGGAAATGGAAACCCGGGCTCAAATGAAATGACACTCTCAAGATACTTGATATGCTCGGGGGAAAGCACGATCTCCAGTGCCTCCACGTTGGCCTCTAGCTGTTCCACCTTGCGACAGCCGATGATGGGGAATACATAAGGTGCCTTTTGCATAACGTATGCGATCGCAACCGCAGTGACGTGCTTCGCGCCGACTTCTTTGGCGACCTTTTCCAGCGCTGTACACATGGTTCGTTGTTGTTCGTTTCTTCTCCATTCGATGCCTTCAAACGCACGGCCGAGGTCGCCTGACTGCACACGTCGTTCCTCTTCTTCGTCACTGCGGAGTTTTCCGCCTGCTAGCACGCCCCAGGGCGCGAGGGCCATGCCTATGTACGACTTGTCAACAATCGGGTTGTACTTTCTCAGTGTTCGTGACGTACCGTGCGCCTTGCACATGGGGACAATGTCCCGTTCGATAGCACGATCCATGACGTTCCAGAGACCCTGATATATCACGAACGGTGTCTTGCCATGATCCCGGGCGTATTGGTTAGCTTGAGAGACGACCCACGCAGGGGTGTCAGACACGCCCTGGAACGTCATACCGGAATGAGAGGTAAGAAGAAAAGGTCAAGGATGACGTGAGAGGTTACCAGATAGAGAACTTTGCCCTGCTGGACGAGCATGTGGAGGCCGTTCATCACTTCCTCGATGGACGTCTCCCAGTCCCACCAGTGGAGGTAAAAAATGTCGACATACGACGTCCTAAGCTTTTTCAGGCTCGCTTCGATGCTGAGGTGCATCGATTTGACGCTGTTCCCAGTATACAGCACCTTTTGACGGTAACTGTCATTTCCGCGGAGGTAGTTTGAAGAGTACTTTTTTTTAAAGTAACGTGAGTGATCGCGTTCCTTGACGGGGTGATTCGCTGACCTTGGTGGCGATGACGAGTTGATCCCGGATGCAACGCTGCTCAGCCCACTCGCCAATGAATTCTTCGGAGCTCTCATCTTGGCTACGGCGGTGCACAACAGGCACAGTGAGGGATGAGGGACTAAAACTCCGAATCATGGACAAATAGACACGTACTAGTTGTTGCACGTGTCGATAAAATTTCCGCCCGCGTCATAGTACGCGTCGAGCAGTTTAAACGAAGACTCTTTGGTGATGCATCCCAAGCCAAATCTATCCCACTTGTTCCCAATACTCATGCCACCAAGCTGGAGTGGGGAGACATGGATAGAAGCATTGGGGGACAAGGCGCGGTATCGGGCAAGACGTGAAGCTGGTTTTGACACTGGGGGCAACATGGCAGCCATGATAAGAAAGAAGAGGACAGAGTAGAAAAAGATGAAGGACACATGGAGGGCCATGATCGCATTTTATTCGGATGACCTTGGCATCGCCTTACCGCCATGTAGGGAAGGAGTTACAACAGACGGGACAAGTCACGTCTGATATGACCTACGTCTGTTCATTTAGCGAGTGAGGAAAATGAAACAAAATGAAATCACAGCCATACAATCTCCCCTCTGGCAGGTCTGCAATTTGTTTGCTGCCACCTCAACCTGTGTCAAGAGACACAAGCAAAAGAGACAGCAAAGAAAAAGACAGAAGCGAAGAGGATCCCCCGACGACACAAGCCGATACTGCAGTGGCAAGGTCATCAGACCCTCGGAGTTGCAAGCAGAGCTCGCGAGAGACAAGGGCGGCAAAAATTTGATAACCAAAAAATGAGGGCGGTGCCCTCATAATAGTGGTTAAACTATTAAGAACAGATACTACACTTGATCTAAGCCAAAAGGCCAGAGTGGTAAGGAACAATAATGTTGAGCACGCGTATTTTATATGTCCGACAACTCGTGCACGGACCACTAGCAGGGCACGTGCAGTAAAACTACCCGATCTGGCATAGTATAGGGAACATCGATCAGCCCAGCAGCATCTTCCTGAAATCGTCCTGTCCCTTGCCGCTCGCTTTCCCTGCCTCTCGTACGCTGTCCTCAGCCTGGACTTTCGGTGCACCAATCCCAGGCTTACGTGCACGCCCCAGACCCGCTCTCGGTCTTGACGCCGCTGTACGCGGCACAAACAATCCACTCGAGCTCACAGAAGCTGTCTCTTCTGATATCTTCAGACCGATGCCGTTCAAAATAATCGGCTCAGTGCGCAACAAGAGTTTGCCTGCTTCCTAATCATGTTCATCAGCACACGTCGAAGAACATGCCAGTGGAGAAAGTCTCACTGCAGCGTTCGCCAATTCAACCACCGCCTCCCTGGTGTCCGCGAAAAACTCGGTGCGATTTACTTTTGCGAATTTTTCAAGGGTTTGGTGTAGGAGGCCTTCCTGCGTATCCGGGGGTAGGTGGTGAATGCGGACAGAACGATTCCGGGTCTCTGTACGTCGGCCAAGCCCACTCTCGGCCCATCCTTCCCTGTTAAGCACAACTGTGACATTCGCTTGGCATCCTTCAGTGTAACACCCACCGGTTTTTTGAACGCACATGTGTATCTGCGAGGGTCACAGCTATTCGCCTTTTCTTAAGTTCATGATTGTTCGCAGAGAGTGCAGCACGGGCATCCGTCTAGATACAATTATTGAATACATGTGCAAGAACACCAGGTATAAACAATGTACCTCATTTTCAAACTCGACAAATGCGAAGCCCTTTGGTTGCCCATTCTTGTCTTCTGCCAGACGAATGTCCTTGACAGGACCATACTATTGCATCATTCGGATCAGCACCAGGAATCACGAAAACTTAACTTTTTACCCTCGAAAATACCTCCTCGAGGTCCTCCTTGTTGGTGAACTTGCTGAGGCCTGCAATGTACACCTCTCGATCATTCGCATCCGCGTCAGTGCGTTCTTTCTTTCGCTCTGGATTTGAAATGTAGACGCTGAGGGCGCGTTCAGGTTCGAGTTTACGACCATGCAACTCGAGCGCCCTCTCCGCCGAAGCCTACACATCAGGCGAGGCATTGGATAAATTAATTCATGTATAGCCCACTTACTGGGGACGTGAATTGCACATAACAAAACCGACGTGTGGCCTTGAATTTTTTACTCGGCCACCGAACATCGAATAAGACGCCATACTAGCAACAAAATGAGCGAAGCTATGATAAATCGACATGACAGACCTGTCCAAATAGATCACGGATTTCAACATCGTCCATCTTCTCGGGAAAGTTTGTTACGTATAAAGTTGAACGCCATGCGAGGTGCACATCGACTTCTGTCCCATCTATGCGTTTCTTGTCTTTCGTGAGTGCAGCAGGAATACTCTCCTGTGCAACAGTGAGCGTATAACCGTTTACGCGTTTGAGAAACATACCCGGGCAACGAACTCGACCGTTCCAACGGGTGCTTCTGGCATGTTAGTGATTTTGATTTCGCGTATTTCTCCACACTGTACACTTAGTTTGATACAATGCACCACTTACATAGATGCAATACATACATCTTTGAAAAGCACCTTGAGTTGTTCCTCGTTAGTCCCAGCAGGCAGACCGGCAACAAAAACTGTGCAGTTTTCGCGATCCCTTGGATCATCCAAATCAGCATCGGTTGTTGCCTTGTATACAGCAAGCGTACCTCCTCAGCGGCGCAGTTAGAGGTTCTGATCAATCGCAGTCATTCATAGTAGCCAATAATGACGAGAAGATGCCATACCCATCCGCACTTTCTTACTCACACTACCATCAACCCCGGGTTCCTCGCTTGCTTTGCGCTTTCCTTGAGGCTGGACAGAGACCGTAGAGAAGTCGACATCCATCCCTTTGTCAGACGGACCAGAAATGTCTTCCTGGACAGCATTCGCAGGAACAGACGCCGCACTTGCAGATGCAGCGTGCTGGGCAGCCTCGTACGCTTTCTGTGCCTCCTGAAAAAAAAATGCGGACTTACGTTGAGTCAATATATGCACTCACTTACCCTCATCCGCCTGGCTTCGACCTGGGTCCTTGCACGCTCAATGCGCGCAAGGGCATCCTCGAGAGAGGTCAGGGACCCATGTGCATGCTCAAAGTTGAGCCAGGCATCCCAGAGTGCTTCAGGATAATCAAGATTTTTAGTACTGACATCTTGGAAAGTGGATCGCGCAGCGTCATGTTTGTCCGTTCGTCTGTCGAATCGTGATGAACGTTGTAGAACCACAAAACATCATTGCGGGTGAGCACATACATCAGAACATCCGTGTAAGCAACCCATACTGCCCAGCTGGACTTGTAATGCGCGGCAGCTGATGCCCAAAGAGCAACTGCCGCATCCGGAACACCTGCAAGACTTAGGTACTACATGCAAATCATTAAGCCGCCGACCCGAGAAAACGACGAGAAGCAGAACATACCAGTTCAGAAAGGAATTTCTCCAGCCTAAAGCGTTGATCTCCGGTCTTCGAAGCTAAAGCAAATCACAATGGGGTGATCGAAATCGGTTTGATGCACTGAAGTTACACACCTTGTCTGACCATTACGAGACCGTCTTCCATGACTGTGATCAACGTGCTGAACGCATTTCCATCACCTCTTCCAGCTTCAATCGCCCGTTTCTCTGCACCAGCCCGGGCAAGAACTAGGGGCACGATTTGCTCGGGGTCAAGGTCAGGTCCCTTTGAGTTTGTTTTGGTAAAGAGGTTCGTAGAAAGCGCGCGTTGGTAGGCATCTGATTAAATCCTCAGAAGGCTTTTCGAACAAATGGTACATCAAGATATGGGTACCAGAAATTGATTCACCGCCAACCATCGACGCGTCCTCCGGTTCCGATTCCGCCTTTCGTTCCTAAGATACAGAGGTGAGACGCAGGAAAGTGAAAAACCAAGCCGCAACATACCAGATAACGGATATACCGCGCCCATACTTCACCTGAACCAGGCACGCTTCTCGTTGCGCGTCTAATTACGTTCCCCAAGTCGTCTTCTTCTACCCCTTGAAGTCTCTAATGAAAAAACACATCAAACGCGAGAACATCGCCTTCTTTCTTGCACGCACCAGAAAATCAATATACGCCAACCAAAGTGTGCGTAGTGTCTGGTCCGCATTCTCTTCGTTGGCAAAACAACGCTTTGCACATTCAGCGATTGTCCGCTCATATAATCCCCTAGTAATAAAGACATCGGGTGATTTACCTTTCCGCTCTGCTGCAAGATACTGAATATACGCGTCGAGGGAAGTCTGGAAGTAGTGCTATTAAGCAATAGCAACAAGCCAACAGGATATTTCCTTACGAGGGAGAGCTCTGAACGTTCGCGCCTTTCGTATGCTTTGACAGCACGGGAACGTAGCTTCGAGGCTGAAACAAGTAGAGATTCATACGACGATGCCGGTTTGTACGCAGTTGTGAACGAGGAATACGATTGATAAGTGTCCTCATGGCCTTTGAGAATGAGACCTCAGCTAAAGTTAGCAAGAAAGGGGAATAAAGCTGACCTGCATGTGGTTGCTGAAGGCGTGCAAGATGGAACTCTTCGACGTGTTGAATGAGCATGGGCCTGTCACTCGCGATAAGTACACAAGGTATGCAGGAGAACCATGTGTACCTTTCGGCAGGAGAACCTGCCTCGAGCATCTGAAGTTCCCAGTCTTTCTGCAGCTCCCAGAGGTGCCGACTCTTTCAGCCAAAAGTCAGATCACCTCATTTTGTATCAGAGAGCTGTTACCTTGGTGAGATGCCCAGTACCTTTAGAAACAACCTCCGAAATGGCCTCGCGTGTCCACGAAATAGAGAAGTAATCCCCTAGGTCTTCCGGTGGTAGGTCGAGTGACGTGAAATATTCATGGCGATCGATCAAGAACTCAATGTGTTTCTGTAAGATAGGAATGGCTTCAATAACCGTTCAGTATAAACATTTATGACGCGAAATCCTGACGCACACAGGTAGTCTGACTCTGCACGCTCGAACAGCTCCAGCATTTGTAGTACATGAGCGGGATTTTCAAGACTTGCAGAAGACGTTCTTGCATCTATAAGTGGCAGCCACACGTCGTCTACGACCGCAAGATCACTAGCGGCCATCTCGAGAGCGACAAGACCCTCTGCGTCCATCTATAGTGACTGTGAGCCGTGTGACCCTTGCAAACCCGCTCCGCGGCACGTGACGCGGCACAGCGCTAAGTCTTTGAACAGCCGCGGCACTCTTTCCCCTCGCTACGAGCGTCCTCGTCCCTCGCACGCCCAGCAACTGGCGCGTCAGCAGCGGTGGGAAGGGTCCCCCATTCCTGAGTCCCAGCGAGAAATGACCATACTTGTATTGTGGCACAGCTATGGGAATATAGCAAATAGATGCTGGCACATGTCCATGAGTAAATGGCACAAATAGTAGATGACCAATGTATCCAAATCACCTCAGATACCACTTGACAATTAATACACTCTGGCATAGATATCAGTAGTATCTTTGTCTAGCATGAATCCATCCACTCATCCACATGAAACCATCCATTTCAAACCTCATCTACTAGCATACTTTCCAGTAGATTACCATTTCTATGTATGACAATGCACTATTATTGGATGTTGCTCTGTATCCACTTCTATTCATCATGCCTTCCTTTTACCTAATGCTACTTGCAACCTGCTCCTACTACTCCTTGCTACTTTCCACTACCCCATGCTACTCCATGTTACAATGTTAGGAGTCCTTGAACTTTCAATGATAAGACCTTGTTTATTTGAGAGGTTGGAAGGAGTTGATGATGTATGGAATCAACTAGACAGTCCTGGAATAGTGGTTGGCATATAGACAACATCCAACAGTAACTAAGGGGAAGAGAGAAAGGACTTAGATCTGACTGGGCCTTCAAGCCAGGTAATGGTGAGATTATGGTTAAGGGAACTATCCCTCTACTGTACATGTATACTTATACTATAGAGAATGGTGCACAGACCAAGCTATGTAGGTATGCATATGGAAAGTGAACACCTCATACACTACACTTAGCTATCTTCACCATTCCTCACTCTTGCTTCAACACTTCACAATACTTTTGACTTTAGTTGGCTACACCTGGTACCAACTACTTATTTAGATCACTCCAAACATTAGGATGTGTAGCACCAACTGCAGTGAGGTCTGTGTACAGTAGATCTATCATATAAATAAGTAGGAACATGTACCAGATACTCTAGTCTAATCTATTTGTACTTTTGTTGGTATTCAGTCTCCTGGACTTGAGCTACAGAGTATTAAGAGAGAGTCTGACTCCATCTTCATCTCATTCATCCATCCTTCACTCTATTTCTTGCCAGTCTTGGTGGAATACTGTAAGACTGTCCAGCCAGTGTGGAACCATTAGTCTTTGAGGCTTAAGGTCATAACATAAACATTGGGCCAGTTTTTGGAGTCACTATACCTTTAACTTAGCTTATATATTAGATTTTCTTTCTACCTTTTTCTTCTTTCCCTTATTTTCTATGTGCCAACTGTACTACCTTATCACTAGACTCTACTCTAGACTATGGAGGCCATGGTACAAAAAGGACTCTATAGAAATTAGAGTAGATAAAGTAGTTGAAGTTACCTCTTCCTAATTAGTTGGCAGTAGGGACTTCTGCCATAAAAGGGGGGGTAGTGTTATAACACCACTACTTTATTTTGCCAAAATGTACACTTTCATGTACTACACTTAGTTATCTTTTTTATCCTTAACACTTTATACCATTTTTGCATTTAGCTAGCTACATCTGGTACCAACTGTTACAATTTTTCTCTCTTTTGCTTTCTTTTCTGATCATCCCCTCCGTTTTTCCTTGAATCCCTTGTGTTACCGTATATTCCCCTTTCTTGTCACCAGACACTATTCCTTTTCTAGGCAGATCTTCTTATCTCGCCTCGTTTCCCCTATCTCATCTCCAGTTGATTGTCGTCTCCCCACCAGGTTGTTATCCACCCCAACTGATTGTGATTCCCCAACTGATCTTTGTTATGAAAATGGGCATTTTCTATGCATTTTTCATCTTTTCTTTCCATTAGTCGCCAGGACTAGCCTCTGACTAATGTCAAGCTGAAGTGACCACCACTGGGTCTTAGTCCCAATACCCTTTAATTCAAATCCCTCAGTCTAGTGACTAAGCCCATCACGTGACCAGTCACCTGATCTCATTAGATAAGCAATCCAGACCTGGGATGTCATCAGCACGATCATGTCATCATCTGGCTGAGTCTAGAACCCATATGTCAGCCATGACATCATTTGCTGCCGAGTCTAGATCCAATGACATATCTATGACATCATCTGATTCTGTTTATTCTATGGCATTCCAGCCTATAGCATTAGTTGCTCGCATTGCCAAGGCCACAGATCCCAAGCCTATGGCAATACTTGCTCATCCCCTGATCACTAATGTCTAAAAGCTCCAAGCCAATGGTCATCATCCCTTGATGGGATTCTGAACCCTTTACCCATTGCTGTCTATCAGATATATCTGTACCTGCAACCCTGTGAGGGTCTGTGGTACTCCATTAGTACTTAACCAATCGCATTAGTCCCTCTGGTATCTGGATTACTAATGTGCTATATCAGCCAACCAATAGGACAGCACTTATGCATCTCTGCAGCAGGATATTAAGGGAATAGCCAATGGCCTTATTCTCTCAGTCTGACGTGTATGACTCCTAAGTACTTTCTCTTTCCATCTTCAGACTTCAGACTCAGGATGACATGTCATCCCTTATTTCTATTTCATTCCACAGTTCCCTATTCTAATGTACCAGTAGTATTAGTTTCTCATCTCGTACTCTGTACCAGTAGCCAGTAGCATTACTTACTCATCATTTACCAGAACCTTAATTAATCTAGCATAGCTTGGTCTGTGCATAGATACCGTTAATATATAAACCCCAGGAACTCGACTAGAAACCCCAGTCTTGTTCACTTGAGGATTTCATCGAAGTCCCAGTAACCCTTAGGCATTCACTGGATTTCGCTCTGGGCCAGTGTAAGGATTCCCTGACTCCTACTTGCCAAGGGTAGTCTCTCTTTATCCTGTAGTAAGGGACCGGCAGTGGCTTGTCCGTCCCTTAGGACTTGCATCACATCTATTTGCCTGGTGACCTCTTGGTTGAGGTTGTTGTGTATCCATCAGTTATCAGTTCAGTTACAGTATTGATGTCTTCCACTGCAGGACTCATCCGCTACTCAAGATAGTAGGGACTTCATATCAATCTTCTACAATAATGCTTAGTCAGGATGGTCTGTACACTAGAGAAGGTACTATAAATACCGAGCGCATGTAACTAAGCTAGTTCTACGTAATCCAATGTGATTCTAGTCTTGTCCTCATCACTAAAAGACACTTCATCCAAAAAGCTTTGAGTAGTATCTTTTTGACCTTCGTCTTAAAGGTACTCAAAATGTAACAAAAGAACTAGCTTCTTCCTCGCTGGAAGTTATCAAACACCAGCATTCCACCCACATTCTGCCCCTCTTTGTTGAGTAACGACAACGATAGTTCTGCTACTCACTCACACTCCTCCTCCTATCTTTCCCCTTCTTCTATCCATAAGGACATTCCTCTCCTGACTGAAGAAGAGATCTCCCTCCTAGAAATCACCCCCCTTCCTGTACCATCTCCACCTCTCCCTCTCCCCCCATTACCTCCAATGGAAGAAGCTCTCAACCTCCCCGTACCCACTGCACGTCCTACTGAATTGAAAGCCAGCTTGCTTGGTGACTTCTCTGGTGATTCACAAGATGCACCACACTGGGAAATGGCCATGATGGCCT